>VOQK01004003.1:4610-14668 GCA_015052645.1 Benitochromis conjunctus | reverse complement strand
GTGTGTTTGTGTAATGTGTTACCTCACTACAAGAAGCCACAGCTCGGTGAAGAGGAGTTAACCACTTGTTATCTTTGGCATTAACTCGGGCTCCTTGAGTGAGAGGAAGAGAGTGAGGCAGGGTGAGAAAAAGAGATGTCAGAGCAGTCAAATAGTAGCATACACAGAATCGGCAAAAAGGGGAGAGGGGGTGTAGAAAAGCTAAATATCACATAATATGTTGTAAAAAAAAAAAAAAAGGAAAAAAAAAAGGCTTTTTTGGGAAGGGGGATGAGCCAACAGTGGCTGGAGGATATAAAATGCCCATGATCCCCTTTTGGCACGGCCTGTGTGTTAAAATAGCCCTGCAGCTGCACCTGTTACTTGCTCTTCATTGAGAAACACTGAATGCACACACAGTCTCACATTTATACGCGCACTATTGCACCCTACTCTCGTTTTACACGTATGCTTACACTCAGGCGTTTAACTGTAAGCTCCTCCCACTGATGTGCTCAGCTTGCTTCACAGAAAATGGAGCCAAAAAAAAACTGGTATCAGATGGTTGACAGATCACAAGAGCAGTCACTAGTCACCATGAGACGGTAACTGAGCAGTGAGCACGGCATGGAAATTACTGAGAAATAGCATGTTATGATGAAAGAGATGGCAAACAATCAGGCTTTTATCCCAGTTTAAACTGTACTGAGCTGTATGGAAGTAGGGAACTACAGGGAAAAAAGTGTAACATGGCATTGATGAAATACAAAAAAACAAGTTATTTTATAGGAGAGAACAGCTAATTATTCAATATTACTTAGCATCATCATGTAAATAGCGCTTTTAAGACTCGTGCCTAAAAAATACTACAGTTTGAGTCAAGGGATATAAACTTATAAAAGAGGTAATAGGGATACAGAGATAATGTATGGGTGGATGGACGAGTACAATTTTAACTAGAGGTCCATAAATATTAGGTAGAAATGAAATCAAATGATTAGCTTAACAGGCTTATTTCATAGCTTGCAGAGCTGGGATGTTTTGTTTACCTGAGAGGATGAGAAGTTCAATGATCTCAGCATCTCCCAGGTACGCCGCAGCATGCAGCGGGGTCCGCTTCTCGTTGTCCTGGGAGGACGTTACAAAAAAACAACAACAAAAAAACCAAACAAACAATCAGTAAAGCATAGGTTTCACTTCTCATGCAGGTCACACAGACACACATCCTGAGCTGTGACATCATGCGCTGCATGCCAGAGGAGAATCAATAGACCTTACAGTGTTGCAGACCACAGGAAGTGTCATTCAGTAAAAATATCTATCATCGGTTCACTTTTATTCTTCACTTCACTTCATCACTTCAACACACATCTCGCCCTTTCAGTACAACTGAGACCAATCAGTGAAGTGGGGCTATAAACAAATCTCATGTGATTGGAAAAGGCCTGGGCTAGTGTCGCTGACTCCAGGGAGAGTTGGTGTAATGACCCCAGCATTATAGACCCACAGAAATCATACTGGGAAAATACGCTCAGGAAGACTGGGACACAGACTGAATGAAATAAGTGAAAAAGCTGAGATCCAGTGAAGGTCGTGTCCTTTCTCATCTGAAAGGTTAGAGTGTTACAAACAGTTCATATGTCCTGTCTGGCTGGCAGCTACATAAGATGTAGAATACAGAAAGCTGCCAAAAAAGCACTCTGCCAGTCAATCGATAAACCCAGATCAGCTGTAGGCTGCCGGCTGCCTGCTGCTCCCCTCGCTGTTGTTTATGTGCCCTGTGTCAGTGAAAGGCAATGCTAATGTGTTTGTGTAAATTATTCTAAAACTAAAAAAACCTAAAGCAACAAAAGTGTGTGACTTACCTGAATGTTGACATCCTCTTTCTTGAATATGAGGGCGCGAACTTCATCTGGGTCCACATTGAAGATGGCTCTCAACAGAGATGGCTATAGAGATTAAAAAAAGAAAGAATGATGAGAAAATGCCAGTGTATAGCACTATTGGAAAGGCAGTAATTTTCTATGCTGACAAGTGTGTTATCAGAGAGAGTTATGAGTATTTCAGATGGAAGAGCCTCGCACACACACACAGAGTATAATCTCAGGCTGGGACAGAGCCATAGGTCACATATGGCTGTATATCACCTATTTGTTTACGAGTAGCAGTTTTGGCACATAACTGTTCAACTCTGTAAGGGAAGGGTTAATCCTGAGCTTTCTTGCCACGTTATGCTGCAGCAGAAAGTAAAGAAAATGTAAATATAGAATAAAATAAAAACAAATAAAATCTGTTTATGAATAAAGAAGAATGAGTATACCGAAACGTGCTAAATTTAAACAAGTTATACAAGGTCCTCCTCAGGAAGGAAACTGCAAATGAATGACAGGTACACGAACAACGTGGGCTTATCTTTAGCCTCCGTTTAATCTATGCTCACATTCATAAATGTAAACAACTGCCAGGAGGTTGACAGTATACTGAGCAGGATTTGTAGCCAGTGATGCCCTGCAGTCATGATAAAAGTAAGATAAAAAACAACATCCTCCTTTTAAAATAAAGGCTGATGTAAGGAAAAGTACTTCAGCTTTCAGAAGCGATGACATCACAACTATGGGTAATTTGTCGTCTTTGAGATGCAACTGTTTCTGTCTTTGATAGAGAAAATAACAATTTATTTTAAAATCAAACCAATTTATGTGCAAAAGGAAAACTTGTGCTGCACAGCAGACATTTAGTATTATAATAAAATGCCTTAAAGACTGCCCTACCGAGCCTCATCTTTGTTACCAAGATTTGAGTAACGTAAAAATTTTAAATGAACGCTACTGTATTTGTAATTGCAGCTTCCTTCTTTCAAATCCTATAAATAAAAAAGTGTTTTTCATTTACTGCAAAAGTACTGAAAGTGGACTGGCTAATGCTAATATGATGGTGCTGATTTTGGCGAGGTTCTAATCTTCAAATGCTGCTGTTCGCTCTTTTGCAACCTATCAAGTATGTCTACTGAGGCTCCATATCTCTCACTGACAAACCTTTTTCACTAGAGTGGCTCGCCATGATCAAAACTGCTGTTCAGTCTATACTTAGTACTATCTACTGTTAGTAAGCACTACAACAAACACTTCACCTTATTTTCATCCTTCATCTGTTTTCCCCAACCTGCTCTCATTACCTCCGAACTAAAAATAAGTAGGTCTGTCTAGCATGCCGGCATCCATCTCTTGCCTATTACAATGATGACCACTAAGCTAATGTAAGTGATTGAAGGAGGCCCCCATGCATAAACCCTGTCATCACAGCCAGCACACCTTCTCTGGCTTCCCCCTCTTCAGTGCATGCTTCAAAGAGCAGTTATCATAAGATGAAAAGACATATTAACATGTTTCAGTGGAAAGCTTGCCCTTTATACATCCAACAGCGGAGACTACAAAGACCAGGGGTTGCTTTTAATCTATACAAGCCAGAGCAGGTCTCATGTGGCAGAACAATACTAGTGCTATATTTAGTGGCAAATACCATGTGCTGAAAGTGCACTGTAGTTTTATAGAATGGCACATAAAACAGCACAGGTGTAAACATCAGACCAGAACTAAAACGTGCAGCGGTCTACCTTATATCCCAGTTAATGCTATCATTTACACACTAAACTGTAGATGGTATCCTCGTTAAAACCAGCAATTTAGAGATTCAGCAAACAGTCCCATCTCACCTTGTCATCCTCAGCGGCTACCTTTCGAGAGGCATGATGGGATCTGCGGTCAGGGGATGATTTGGGCCGTGGAGGTGGGGATGAAGAACAGGACTCATCCTCCTCTACCTCCTCCAGCACCACGATACACACACGGCTAGCCCGCTCAGACCGCATCGGGAACAAACATTCACACGCCACACAATCACTCACTCACTCACACACATGTTCTGTCACTCACGCACATGAATACACAGTGTTCCATCTCACATATGTGCGCAATTCAGCGGCACAAATGTCAGCAGTAAATCCCGCACGCATAGTGTTTTCCTCGTAAACAAGTGCTGCACATCTTCACAGAAAAAAAAAAAATCCACTCTGAAATCCGCTCTGTCCTCTATCTGTCAGTGTTGCTTTGCGGCATGTCTCTTTATCCTCCTCCTCTCTCGTCTCCACACTCACACTCTGTGAGCAGCAGTAGCGGAGACGGCAGGGAATTCCTTTGCGTAATGGTGGCGGTAAGAGGCATGCGGCAGAATGAGCGGCGCACAGGAAGCTACATATCCTCACTGCTGTGCAGCAGCCAGGAGCACATACGCAACTGATGCAAACACACACGCGTGCGCGCACACACACAGATTAGCATAAACTTGGGAGGGGGCAGCAGCACCTAATGTATGTGTGGGAATGCATCGCTCATTTCAGGCAGACTGCTGAAGCCAGCTCTTTCAAAAGAAGAGAGGGATAGGAGGGGGAGGGGAGAGAGAAAAAGAGAGACAGACAGAGAAGAGAAAGAGAAGGAAGGGAAAGGGGAGTACAGATAAAAGGGGTGAGAGACAGAGAAATAAAAAGAAAAGGGGTGGGAATGGGAAGGGATGATTGTAGGCAGGTACCTGGAGCACTACAGAACAGCTGTGTAAGTTGACAGTGAAAAAAGAAGAGCAGATAAAAGAAATCAAGTTATAAAAAGAGTGACGAGAGAAGTAAGATTTACTGGGACAAAGGGCAGCTACTTTGATGCGTCACTGTAACCAGGTCACTTCCTGGTCAGGGCTTATCCTCACTATCCAGCTAACGAGTATGACGGATGCTTCCACTGTTTTAACTGTAAGAACAAAAGCGAAAGTCTAATGATGCTTTTAGAGTAAAAGATTCCCTCTCAAGGAACAGAAACCATGCTGCGTGTTGGATGTTTGAGCTCGGTCCAGATCCCTGCTTGTTTACAACCCTAACTCAATCTAACCTTTGTCTTATCATAAAGTACCGATCTAATAAAACTCCTGTGTCTGTTAGTGCACATTAAAGTAATAATGTCAAAGGTTGCTCATATTTTGTTAACTGGCCATGTTTCAGGCATCTGAAAAGCTATAATCAACATAGCTTGTTAAAAGCAAAAGAAACACACATACACATTGAAATGTGGTGCTGTTTTTAGCTAAATGGGGTGTAAATTATCTGCGTTTCATAAAACTGATGCTACAAAAGAAGTCCCTTTTCATTCTGTATGCTGGAGAATCAACGAAAATGAATACCACATTGTTGTTGTTGTTTCAGTTTGTGTGTGTGCCCCTGTCCTCTTTGGTGTACTGCTGGCATAGCTTTAGAGGTTCCCATCTCCTCATTATAAAACTGGAACCAAATGGCTTTGCCAGAGAATGTGAGGGTAGCTAACAAGACCAGTCTGTGCGTGCAATACTGTGTGTGTGTGTCTCCTTCATATTCAACGCAGATCCTAAAAAGCTCAATCTTGCCAAGCCACACATCCCTATTAACTCAGTGGGAGGGACGGTGCAAGGCAAATGAGAGAGAGCGATTCATTTAGAAGGGGCCTTTCTACAGGCCTAAATTTAAAGTCTAATGGTTTTAGCATTCAGAAACTTAATATGAAACACAACATACAATTTCTCTTTTCCTATAGTAATCACACTGGCATTACAGAGTTGCATCAAGAGCATAAACAAAGAATGATTTTCAGGAAGCAAAGCATGTAAACAACCAGTGTTTTGTCTATCCCACTTGCTAGCACTGGGGAAACTCTAAGCAGAGCAGCCCAAAGATATTTACAAAGCAAATTTGTTGTAAACTGCCAAACAGAAGTGGGTATTTCAGTCTGTATCCAGGATACAGACTGAAAAACTCAGCATACAGTAAAATGAATGATCAACATCATGTGAAAAAAACCCGAATAAATAAATAAACATTTTGTTATGATGGTCTTGCGTGGTATCAAAAGTCCTGTGTGACTGCAGCCTGTTAGCTACTTCATGAGAGACCTGACGTGACAGTGTGCATGTGTGAGAGAAAGTATGCAGGCCTGCACTGACCTCTGCTCTGACCCAGCAATAGGATGCACAGTGTGTAACGTAATCCCAGAAACACAAAGGGCAGTGCGTGTGTGTGCGTGCGTGTGTGTGCTGGCACAGACAGCAGTAATAAACCTGCTGAAATCAGCTGATGCCGTGAGATATATTAAAAGGTTTCAAAGATCATCATGGGATCATCTGTAGTATAGCTCTGCTGTTTTGATGTGTGTGGTGTAGGGATTTCACCAGAGCTATCTAGAGCTACTATACCTCTAGAAAAAACTACAAACAGAGCAGCAAAAACTACACGTGGAAGATAGTGATTAGTGCAGCTGCTGCAATAGCTCGCCGCTGACTCATTATGTATGAAAGTACTGTGCGTTGTTATCCTAACATACAGGTTAACATTTAGCCCGAGACAGCTGATATTACCATTATGAAATCATCTGTATGATAGGCTGAAATGCTTGTAATGGCTAATGTTATAAATTGCTTAAGCTAAGATAATCTAACTAGCTTTATACCTCGTAGTGACGTTAACCGGCTACTCTGCCATTCAACACTTCAATCTGTGTCCTCTCAACAAAATATTATGTAAACATTTTAATTAAATGGTCTGTCACCATCACGTCAGTGTTTTAATATGACTTTTGAACTAGTATGTGGGATAGACTTTTAAAAATTATTATTATTATTATTAGTGTGGTATTGAACTGGCTATCAAGATATTGATAACAAGTACTAACGTTCTGGTATTGTGACATAACTGGTATGGTGTGTACTAGCGATGTCAATCAGCACAATGACTGTGCTGACAAAACTGAGATATTTAAAAATTAAATATTTTATAGTGCGTGCAGTTATATTGTTATGATAAATTTTGTTTTACATGGACAATTGGATAGTTGTTTAGGGAAATTTGATATGTGACAGCTCTACCTTTTTCTTTTAAAATCCTTTATCTGAACTGTAAGAAGAACTCTGCAGATTTATTTTAACACCATCTATCCTTGAGTCAAGATCATTTTTAATGTATTGTTAATGCAAGAGAAACAGGAATGCCGATAAACACTGGAGAACAAGTAAATCCCACACAGAACAGTCAGTGTTAACCACTGGGCCGGCTTATGCTTTGATTATATTCAGACACACACGGACAGCTGGAGACTCAACAGACGAGGAGTTATTCCCATTATAATTGTATGAACCACGCTTAAATTCCACCTTCTTGGGTGCATGTGTAGTTGATGCCACTCAGACACAAGTGGCCTCGAGCGGACCCCAGCTGACTCGCACATCTGAAAAATTCTGATCAAACTTACACTGACTATGACTAAATAAACTAAGAAAAACTTTGAGTCCTAAAGATTTTTCTTGTGCAAGTCACTACTTTTAGCCAGATTAACCTAGAATAGCCTACACACTCTCCAGGACTAAAACTGAAAATTAAAGCAATAAAGCAATTAAGCTGTATAAGATCTGCACACACTGCACTTGCCAAACAACATGGTGCATGATGCTCAGAAGCTCTCAAAAACAGCACGTTTTTGCTGTGAAGGGACGGTTCTTCTGAGAAATCCCAGGCCAGTAAAAACATAGAAGGAGAAACATACTAATGATAGTATAATAAAAAAAGAAAGAAATGATTCAATCGCTTCTTAGCCAGGATCAAACAGCCTGGTTTGTAAGCAACAGGACGCCCTCTGCAGGACAAACATACAGCAAAAATGACATTCTCGTCTCCAGTTTGATCCTCTGAGCTGTCTAAGTGCGACTATTTTTGTCCCTTTGTCAACTTGTCAGCAAACAGCACAGAGAACAATAGAGAATAGAGAAGGAGATCTGACCACACACACACTCTTCCGCTTGTTGCGTGCATGATGTAAGACTGGAAGACTGTTCAGGCCAGGACAGGACACTGAGCCCCACAATACCTGACCCACTTTTTCTTGACCAAACTCATCAGAGCTTCACTCTGAGGAAATTGTGACTCAACATGTAATAGAATTTCTAAGCAGTCAGTGTCACTATACTGAACCCCTGATAAGTTGTTAAGAGTATAAAACACAATAACTTAAAAAATAAACGATTTAAATCCACAGCTGAAAGTATTGCTTTTCATTTGAAATGAATTGACAGTCACACAACAACTTCTTTCTATTGAATAATGTAAAAAGTGAGAGAAAAATATCAAGATTAATCACTTCTATACAGGATTTTTGTAGGTAATTAAGCTGTAAATAATAACAGCTGTATCAGCTTCAGAGCGTTCTCGTAGTTTTCTATTTTTTCCATTAGTATTTATTTATTTGAATTAATTTGAGTTTCCAAAGCGGGTTTGCTTGTTACGTTTTTACTATTGCTTAGGCATATTACGTTCTTATCAGTTTCAGCATTCATTTTATTAACAGGATAGAAGAGATTTTAAATCTTCCCTAATGCAGATTTTTATCACCTTTATTATAAGATGTATTGTTTAAGAGGTTTAGCGCCAGCACTACAACAGAAACACAGTACTTTGACTCACAGTGTAAAATTCTGAGTCTCAGTTAACCTGTTCTTCATTTATGTTGACAAATTAACAAATTCCTTACCAAAAAATATTCCGTTTGTTTTAAGTAGATTGGTCCACAATACTGTTTCCTTTAAAATAAATAAATAAATACATAAATAAATAATATATATATATATATTTCTGTTAAGTAAAGTGCATACATGTATATTAGTTTACACACTTGTTTTCCTAATTAATTACATCTATTTATCAAGCAAATGTACAAATTCTAAATTTTTTTCCTTTCAAATGTTATATAACATACAAACTGCTGTCAATGTGACTGGCTTCTCAGTGGGCCAAACAGTGGAATATAAATACATAAATAGTGTGTGGCAAAAACATTAATCTGACCCTTGGCTAATGACGCACCTGCCCACTTGCTATCACTACCCTGAAGACAGGAGCGTTTCCAGCAGCTGATCTGAGCCTGAGGATAATGTCTGACTGGTGAACACAGCTGTGCGGACTTGAGGGCCAGCACCAGCTGCTGCTTCAGTGTGACAGTCTTTCTTATCTCCAGCAACAGGTGACTGTCCGAAGCTGCCCTCGGGAGCTCAGACGGACAGCTGACAAACCCACTAGGCACAAAATCGGTCTGAAGCCTTTTAATTTGTAAGGTGCAATCCAATCCACGATATCCGCTAACTTTTACGTTATTTACCTGGCAAGGTGTGCCACGCGTTAAGGCTTGCAGTAGCTTATTCGCATTTAACAGGGCGCAGGAGTTAGCTAGCCACCCAGAGAACCTCGTAGCTATCCAGCTGTGTTCATCGGTCCATCGCCAGAGGCAACAGCAACACACACACAAACAGTCAAAAGCACCCAGGCTTTGGCATGAAACAATTTTAACTGAACAAAGTTAATGCAAGGCAACAGATGGCGACACGTTAGCATGCTTCTTGCTGGTTTTTCCTTCTTTTTTTCTGTTTACGGCTATAGCTAGTTAGCTAACATGATAGTTGACTTAATGATAAGAATGATGCAACAATAGCCTAGCATTTAGACTTTTATTTCAAAAATAACATTTGCACGACAGGCTTAAGTCACTATCAAGAAACCTAATAGTTTTGTTACTCAAGTTAAAGGAAAAATGAGTAGTCGACGTGACACGGCGCTCCTTATCTCCATACTGTAAAAACTCGAGCACACTGGCGTTAATCAGTTTTACTCAAAGTGTCGAGCTGAGTACACCCAGGCTAACTACATTCATAGGTGAGCATTACCTGGTCTTGTATCTTCAACACAGCCATATTCCTTGAGTTAAGACCAAAGGAGGCAGCAACTCGCCCGGGAGTTAGTGTAAATTACCCGGGGCAGACTGAAAGGGAAAAGACGCTCCGCGGCGGCTTCTCCCTCTTCCTGTCACGGACGCACTCACTGGGAATACACAGCACCAACTTCCCCATACTTTCACCGTTATGTGTCCCACTTATCAGGCAAATCATCATCTTGTTTCCCATAAACACAAAACGCAGACTCCGGCGTCCTCGCCATATGTACTGTATACTGATAAAAATAGTTTTGTATT
>VOQK01004002.1:0-10490 GCA_015052645.1 Benitochromis conjunctus | reverse complement strand
GCACGCACGCACGCACGCACGCACGCAGTCCAGAATGAGTGTTGATCGGCACACAGTCCAAGGAAAACACAGGCTTAAATACACAGAGGAGCAATCAGGGAATGGGAGACAGGAGGGAAACACAGCTGGGACAAATCAGGCCTAACGAGACAAGGGAAGCAAAACCAGACACATTAACATAAGACACGGACCTTCAAAGTAAAACAGGAAACACATCAACTGAACTTACAGACAGACTCATAAGCAGACACTATGACATCACAGACACTGCAACAGAGGGAGTATGGAAACTAAAACTAAAAACTAGAAAACCACAAACCAAGAAGACCTGGAGAAATAGAAATACACAATAGAAACCAAAACACTTGCAGTCCTAAACTATGATGAGAACAAAAATAAAAGTACAAAAACTCAAAAACACTGGGTCAACGACTCAGGTACCCTAACGACTTGAATCCAAGTTCAGAAAGATTGACAGAAGAACATTTCACCAACTCAGAAATATTGCCTGTGTGCAACCTTCAAGTGTCCACATGTACACAGGTATTTTGGTAATCGTATTTCTTTTTCTGTCAGTCCACACAGAAATGCATTTTAGGTCACTAAAAACCAAACTCTGAGAGGTGTGACCCTTTCACCCTTTTTAAAGTTGGACTGTGTGTCGTGCTATTGTTTGCAGGTTTCTGATTGGCTGACATCTCTATATGGTTATAATGTGGATTGAGATATTTTCCAAAATGAAAGCTGAAGTTTTGAACACCATGATTGCAGTGCACTACTTAAGTCTTTACATGTCTTTTGAGCAAATGTTGTCCTGATAACCACAACAGGTTATCAGGAATAGCTTTTCCTCTCTAGAATATGAGGTAACATAAGGTACAGCAGTAGATAAAGAGGTCGTGGCAAACACTGTAACACCCTTTGTAACACTGTAACCATCTTTTTCTTTTTCCAGGAAAAGGAATAATGCTTTTCTTTGTAATAATTGTTTGGAGTTATATTCACACTCAGCCATTTAAATCCATGTAAATCCAAGGTCGGGAAAAAATGGCAGGCCTTTTGGCAGCAGTGTAGCTGGACCGAATACATTTTAATACATTTTGTTTAAGCTTGATTAGAATATAACAGCAGAAAGACGGAGCCCAGATGAGTAAATCACACCGCAACAAAACACAACAACGTTTTAAAAGGCGATGGAGCGGTTGCCATGGATCCCACAGCCCATCTGGGCAACGCAGCCATTCATCTTGGATGGCTGACAGTTAATTTATTCCTGAGGCTGTTAAGGATGCACAGTGGAGGCAGAAACCATTTACAAATGTGCAGTTTGACTGTATTTATGATCTGTGTGGGCTTTTGTACTTAGAGGTTGTTATCTGTGCTTTTTGAGGAACCATATGCTCCGTGGTTATAGCAGAGGATGGATGGGGGCTAAAGAGGTCGTGGATTGGTCTCAGTGCAACACTGTTGTTACATGATGTACTTTCTCTTATTTACTAACTGAGGGGCTTAGCAGTTGCAGTACAGTGCTCAGTGCAAAATGATGATGTTTGGGAAATCTGGGATTTTTAAACATTGACATTTTTGTAAATTTTATAAAATTGACTTGGTTTTGCAGAAAAGTGTTGTTGTATCTCTCAATTATACACTTATTCTCAGTGGACTGTATATTCCAGTTTGACACAGTTGTGTTAAAACATTTTTCTGTTTGCCAATGAAACAATCAGAGCAAACTGGTATGTGAGCGTGAACATGTTAGGATGCCAGTCTCCAGAACTCAGTCCTATAGAAAATCTGTTGTGGGAGCTGGAGCTGAATGGGAAACCAAGAAACCTAAAGAATTTAGAGAGTTTCTGTAAAGAGGTGTGGGCCGAAATCCCTGCCCTGCTGAGATGTGTGCAAACCTGGTGAACCTGGTCTTACTGTTGTGCTTACCAAGGGTTTCGCCACTATTGGGGAAAAATGGAAGTGAGCAAACTTACAAATTCAGCAGGGGGTCATATAATTATTTGCCGCTCTGTACCACATGTCTTTGTACCCTCTACAGTGGATTCCTGTGATCCCACCTTTTAACAGAGCCACACAAATAAGCATCAGTGTGAGAGCATGAATCCTGTGTTACTGCTGGCTTTTCTAAACTGGCTGTTTGGTTGTTTTTTGTTTTTAAAATATATGCTGTGTTTGAAATACACTTTCCAATATCTCATTTGTAGCTTTTTCTCTCTATGACGCACGATGAATGTCGTGGCTTAGCGCCAGGGAAGTGGCATTTTAGTCTGTCAAACATTTCTCTCCTATCTGCGTCAGTTTGATGTTTTGATGACTCACAGTGAACTGGACAAAACCTGAGTGGGAGGAGAAGGGCAGCGATTTAGCCTGTGTAAATAATGACACTCCTGATCGTGAAGTGTGATGTTTGTTCTTCCTCTGGCGTCTTCTGATCACGTTTCTCTCGAGAGGAAAAAAGGAAGATTGAGAATCCACTCCACCTCCTGAACTGCAATCAGTCAGTAACGCTCCACTGAGTCTGGGTTTTATTGTTTCCTCTCTCAGCTGCATTACTTTTGTATGTGTGTGAAGCTAATTGCCAACCTCCCCTCCTCTGAGCTATTCACAACTCTTGTTTACATTACTTTATTCAATTATGGAAGATGTAGCAATGATTCAGTTTGCACCTCACGGCATCACTTGGAGGAAAAAATTAAAACTTAAAACAATACTGAATCAACATTTTTATGGCTACAGGCAATGTGCGTGTGAGCAAAGCCATAATGGTTAATAATAGAAAACTCTGTTTTAAATCAGTGACATTTTTGAATTGCACCATTTTCAATTGCAAGCCGATTGCAGAGGTCACTTGATGGGAGACGGCTTGTAATTGTGGCCTGATTAATTGCAGACAGATTGCCGGCACATTCCAATCAATCAATCTCGGTAGCAGCCTGTGCTGATGCGCGCAACTAGTCTGCAACTCGTCTCTTTGCATGAGAGGACTTGACACTACAGTCGTAACTTTCACTATTATCATGTCATAATGGATAACTCCACGCTTCTGTGCATCCAGTCTTGCAAGCAGAGAAAGTTAAAAAAAAGTGTGGAAGCTGCGGCGTGACTTACATACACACTTACATGTATTTGAACACACTGATCGGGCCAAACCTGTGGAAATATGATCCAATCTGCAATGAACTGCGAATTTTCCACAACTTTTTGATTTGCTAACAAATGAAAGTGAACTTGCCTTGCAGTCAGATATTCAGAGATGTTGTACCTCAGTGCTTTGGGATCAGTGCCATAATTTAATAATCCTGTATAAGCATTGCAGTATTCAGTGGAGCAAACCTCATTTGAGCATACTGAAAGACAGATAAATTAGAAAAAAACATTTATTTTCCTCAATTGTATTTTTTCAGCAGTAACCTCTACGGGGATACAAATGAAACAGCAGCCATATGGTGTGAATGTATAGATGTCTTTACACAGACAGGATGGCCCCAAAAGCAAATTATGAGTCAGCTAGTGTTCACACTGCAAGTGAAGATTTATGACAGCCGAGTAGGCAAACTTCTTCCCTGCCTTCTGTTTTCCTCTCAAAGCATAAAATCCCTCTGGTATGTGTTCACAGCTTCTGGCAGCAGGTGCATTTGCCCCGGCCAACATTTCCTCAGATCTTTCAGTCAGTCATTGGGAGATGTGGGTGGCAGTTTGCTAGCCTACTAGTCCTAACATTGTTCTGCTATTACAGTGCAAAACATGCAGGAGGAGGATGACAGAAGTGAAATTGGACTCTGCCTTGCTGCATGGAAAACATTTTCCGCATCTCCAAATCAAACTATCAGCATGTCTGTGGCTTTAGTCTTAAGAGTCTTAAGACTTTTCTCCTGACACATTCATAGCAAGCAAATAATGTTCTGGGAAATGTTACTCACGTGGGTGAAATGTAAGCACAGCAAACAGCTCTAACTGTGTATTACTCGTGTAAATTAAGGACTCAGAAACCTCTGGAAGCACTAAATTCAAAGTGCACTAATCAGTAGCAAAGGAGAAATTAATGTAAAAATCAATTAATTATTCAGGCCCCACAGTAACGCACCCTGTGCCATTTCAATTGATGGCTAATGCATGCGCACTTCAGGACAAACTTCATCAAGAACAGACTCATCTGCCGTGCTGCTACATTTCCTTTCAGACACACATTCACATCCTCACCTAATGAGCTTTTAATGATCAATAATGTCATTAGAAATGACAGCTATGGTAGCGGAAGTTACATTTAAAACAGCTATTGTTGGGAAAACACAAAATTGCAATCTAAGCTAGATTTCTTACAATTAAAGGCTGATGCTTAGAGGCTGAAGTTGGTGAATGCTAACATTTTTTTGGTATCTTCACAGCTGACATTTTACAAATCCAAGTATTCCCCACACGGCCTTTTATTGGCATCCTGTCATATTTATTAATGAGTTCTGCTTAATACGCCTCATAGTCACCATGACATATGAAACCTAATCAGTTGTGCTGATGAGGCCTTTAAGTGCACCAATTAGTACATCAATTGTCAAGTACTTCTATCCTGGTTGTTTTGGATAATCCACAATCGAGAATGAGAAAAACGATTTAATGGTGTGATGAGCTCGTGTCATCATCATTGTGTTGCATATGCACCGAACTGTTAAAAAGACATAACAAATGGTGGCACAATCTGATGTCAGACACAGGTATTTGCTCAGATTGTTC
Source organism: Benitochromis conjunctus (assembly GCA_015052645.1). Lineage (NCBI taxonomy): Eukaryota > Metazoa > Chordata > Actinopteri > Cichliformes > Cichlidae > Benitochromis > Benitochromis conjunctus. Next base: position 5,753 of record VOQK01004002.1, on the reverse strand, counting down.
AGGGCCACTACAGTCAGAAGAAGACTGCACCCCCACCCCACTCCCCACACACACACACACGCGATTTGTGGACATTCCACAGTCCACAAATGTGAAATGTAAAAGTTGAGGAGGGGGAGAACAACAACAACAAGACAGAGCAGGCATCAATTAGGACTAATACGCCACTGATAAAGTTCTATTTATCATGAGGAGGAGGAAGGGGGGTTGCAAGGTGTCTTGCAGATGTGCAGCAACAGTACACTGTATGAGATTTGTCAGTTGGATGAGGTAAAACATCAGCTCATGTGAGCTAGCACTAAGATCAACTGACCTGCCAACATTGTGTCTGGGCATGACGTAATGATCCGCCAGAGCTATCGTTTTTGATTTGAACCGCAGCTAAGGCATGGTTGCCATACAGTGCCATTAAAAAAGTCGTTGACGTCTGTAAATCTGGATTGGAGTGCAGAGCCATTTGTAAGGCTTTGGGACTACGGTGAGCCACAGTGGGAGCCATTAACCACGGAGAAAACGTGAAAGATTGGTGAATCTTCCCAGGAGTGACTGACCTACCAAAATTATTTCAAGAGCACATCAACAACTCATCTAGACAGTCGCAAAAGAGCCCAGAACAACATCGGAACCGCAGGTTTCACATGTCTCAGCTAAGGTCAAAGTTTGTGATTCAACAATAAGAAAGAGACGGGGCAAAAACGGCACCCATGCAAGAGTGTCAAGGAGAAAACCACTGCTGACCACTGCTAAGTTTAAGCTTTTTAACAGCACTGTAACTGATCTCTGAACTTTCTAATAGACGATGTACAGTAAAGCAAAAACATGACCGCATCTTCCTTACAGTATTTCCACTAATAACATCATAAGTCTAACAGTTGACAAGGTCTGTCAGTCTTCTATATCATGTCTGTCCTTTCTTTGTCTCAATCGCACGACCACGCTAGGTATTAGCGTTGAGTTTACTATTTCAGCCTATTTTCATGCCCTCTTCTCAAGGGTATTGTGCAGGCTTAGCATAATACCTTTACATGGATTCAACAATCATTTATATTCTGAGCCGCTTCACTGAATATTACCGTATAAAAGTCAGCTGGGGCCTTTTCTTCTTGAGGGAAATCACGTTAGAGTCCAATAACAATTGAGAATGAAAAAGATTTGTGGCCCATTTTCACGATAAAAGGCAAATTTTAGATTTGGCCTCCTGACAGGAAACACATACATGCCAATGGGACAATGCATAAGCAGCAATAAATGGACAGTAGATGAAAACAGTGTATCTCAATTAAGGCACGTTTTAAAGGAGGCACTAAAGGAGTGTTAAAACCAGTTGCACTCATAAATGAATAAATTGGGTTCTAGAAGTGTTTCTCATTACATTTCATTTATCAAACTGCTCAACTTAGAGTAAGGGCATGAATGCAAACAGCAGTTTTTGCATTATAAATGATGGTGAATGCCTAGAATAAAGGATTAGATAACAGATATCCTCCGGCTCCAGTAGCTGAATGACTCTGCAGAACTTCACAAAGAGGCAACTTGTGGTTGGATATTTTATGATGTGCGATCTCACACACGCAAAGTGGAGAGACTTCTTCTTCTCTGATAAGGCAGGAAAGCTGCATATGAGGCACTGGATTGCTGAACTAAGCAGACAAGACTTTGAAGTGAAGAATCTCTCAGGCAGATAGTGCAGTTGCCCTCTGCTTGAGTTCTGCAGCCAGAAATGAGGAGAGCAGAGAAGCAGAGCCTGATACTCTGCAGTGAAAGAACAGCAACAAATGTTACACCCCCTCCAGTTCTCTGCGATGCATTGTTTCAAAAGAAGTTCTGAGCATGCAGTCACTTAAAGTGCCATGCCCCCCCCGATCATCCATCCATCCATTCTCTTCTGCTTATCCTTTCCAGGGTTGCAGGGGTGGGCTGAAGTCCTGGCCCAGCTGTTTTAGGGCGAGAGGCAGGGTACACCCTGGACAGGTCGCCAGCCTGTTGCAGGGCTAACACATGCACGCACATAACTGCATGTCTTTGGACTGTGGAAGTCAGAGTACTAAAGCTAAAGCTAAAGCAGCCTATAGCCACAGTATGCACACGCCTGTTCATGTGCTCCATGTAAATTCATAATTAGGATTTTTTTTTTAAACCACTCCAGCCTGTGCTGTGCTTTGCATGAGATGCGTTATGTTCCTGATGAATATTGATGATCTTGTGGAGATCTGAGTACGATTGTTGCTGTTATGAAAGGTAATTTCCATCCCCTGGCAAACAACACTGCTGCCCCCCCGCTTCCCCAAACTTCCCATCTCCCTGTTACAGCTGAGCAAGTAGTAAAAATCAAAGCACCCTGGCAATTACATACAAGGGCATCTTGAGGGCTAATGCATAAACTGAAAATGTTGTTCAGAGAGAATGCCACCTCTCAAACAGTACCTTGGATCAAAAATGCTTTTTGTTATATTGCGCTTTGGAGCTAAATGACCATATTTTAACCTGCATTATTGTATTGATCTGGAAAAAAAACATCAGCTTTCTTTTTTTAAGGCACCTTGATGAAAAGCCTGTTAGCCGGTACTGCACAAGAATTTATCTGGCTTTCTGAAGGAATAGGGCTTGTACACGGAGCAAGTCCATACTTTTGACAGCTGTAATGCATCATAATAATATGTTAAGAAAAAAAAGGCCACACAGCCTGCTTCGGTGCTACAGGGCACCTCTGCAAATCTTTCAGTTTTGAACTCAAGCTACATTTTCTTGATTATTGATTAAGAGAAATCTACAAGTTTTGGATCTGTAACTCAATCTAAATGTAATAGTCAGAAGCTTCCATATGTGTTGAAAAGATGTTTGATCACTGTTTAATTTCTTTATTACCCTTTGGCTTCCTTTCTAAGTGTCACAAGAAGAGCAAGAAGAAATTCATGATGTTTGCATATAAAAATATAATTATAAAAAACCAGCACAATCTAAAATGAAGCTGCTGTGGCAGGAGTTAGTCAAGTGCATAACTCCCAAACATAAAGTTTAGAATCCATGACACGATGTCATGTCACAAAGCTCAGATCATCTCAAACTGAAAATTCTTGAACATAACTTTATTCAAATGACCTCCACAGTCACCACATCTCAATCTGACAGAGCACCTCTGGGATGTGGTGGAACAGGAGATTCGATGTGCTTCTGCGAAATCACAGATGTGCAGCTGCCTAATTTGCAGCAACTGCACAATGCTATCATATCATTGCAGGCCAACATCTCTGAGGACTGTTAAATATATACATAGGAGAATTAAAGTAGTTATGAAAGCAAATGGGGATCCAGCTGGGTACTAGCAACGTGTATTTAATTCAGTGGCTGATAAGTGTAAACACTAAAGAATTAGCCTTTCTGAAGAAAAAAGTTTAGTATTACTTTGTATTCTGGTTTCTGGTGATTTAGTTATTCATACTAGCTCTATTGCTTTAGTCTAGATTCCCTAGTATCTCCTTCTATCTTGTCGTGTTTGTCTCTATGTAACACAACTTCCTGTTTTATGCTGATAGCCATTTTTCTCTCATGTTAGATTTACTTCCCCATGTCCTGTTATCAGATTTAGTTCAGCTGTGTCTAGTTTCCCAGGCGTCTCCACTCTGCCCCAATCATCTTTCTGCATATATACAACCAGATAACTGATTGTATATATGCATATGTATATATGTATATATTACCCTTCCCTTTTTCAGACCTGAAAGTTATGTCAATCTTTTGTACTCAGCGTACTGATTTAGCCCTTGGTTGCATATTGTCGGGCCATCTGTTTTCCTCTCCATGGTTTTAAAAGTATGATGCACTGCGCTCTGTCTGTATGACTGCCTGTCTTTACCCAAAACCTTTACATCTGTTATTACCATATGATGTGTAGGCTTATTCGGATGAGGAAAATGCAAGGTGTAAATATATAAATATTATGCACACATAATGCACAGTGATCAGAATAAACAATGAAGACCGCATTTGGATTTGCAGGCGTTCTCTGTGATTGGATCTCGGCTGGGTGTAAATCCCTCCCGGGAGCACGAACACATTCTCAAGAACAAACATTCATCCATTGGGATGAAAAGTTGCATACAGTAGCAGTACCATTATTATCACCAGGGAAAAGGGGTATGAAGTCCAGAGAGCTCCTTTTACTCCCATGAACGATCTGTTAACAAGTCAGCTGGCAATACCTAATCTGACTCATTTGAAGACTGAGATCAGATTAAAACATAGACACAATCAATAAGATTAGAAGCTTTAGATTAGAGCAAGATAGTGAGTCATATAGTCACTAAAGCTGTGTGGAGGGTTTTTTGTGTGTGTGAGTTTTTGGTTTTGGTGGCATGTCAGACTTACATTTGTTTGATATTAATGTTATTTTTCATCTTAGATTAAAAAAAAAAAAAAAGTAATAAATCCAGTTTCATGATAACAACAGAGATTTCTTCACTTTAAAACTGGGGTAACAGAGCAGGTCACCTACTAACCGGAAGGTTGGTGGTGCTATCCCAGCCTGCTCCAGTCTGCATGCCAAATATCCTTGGGCAAGATACATCGATCTGAGTATGAATGCGTGTGTGAATGTTAGATAGAAAGCACTTACAAACAGCTTAGAAAAAGTGCTTGTCCGAATGGGTGTGAATGGGTGAATGAACAAGTTGTGTAAAGCGCTTTGAGTGCTCAGATTGAGTAGAAAAGCGCTATATAAGAGCCAGTCCATTTAAAACAAAGTGCATCACCTGCTGCCACAAAACAGAAAAACCCCCACTATCACTAATAATGTGGAGGATTATGAAAGTGTGTGTCTGGAATAGCAAATGTTTTAATGACATCAAGATATAGTAGAGTCAATTATTATTGTGTAACAACAGCCAGTAATAAAACATTAATGTCTTATTTATTTATATGGTTTTTACACCAGTTATTCGCATTTTCTGTTCAGTTCTCTGACTCGCTAAGTCACACTTTGTCACGTAGAAGAGAGAAAGTAGGAGAGTGAAACATTTGTGTCATTTTGGGACTCTGTATAATGAGGTGCGGTGTCTCTCCTTCTTTGTCAGAGCCTTTTGAAAACTCAGACTGTGACATTTTAGTACTCTGGCAAATGGAAAGATAAAAAGAGAAGGCAGACTGGCAGAAAAGTTGAAGGTGGGGGCGGCAGCGCTGCACATCTGCTCCTGGCTGTTTCCACACAGTTATGAAACATAGCTGAAACATATGAGAGCACAGAGACATGGTGCTTTCTTATTCTGAGCTGCTGACAACCTCACAGTTTCTCCACTAATCACAATAACCAATGTCCTCAGAGGTATTATTATTTTTATATTTATATTATTTTTATATCATATCCTGTTTCTATGTGAATTTGATTAACACTCTCATCATAGGCTTAAAATGTATATTACAGTAAGCAGTAGGACCACATTTCTAAGCTAAATACTACAACAGCAAAGAATGTACATATCACCAAGTACTGCTTCTTCAGCCCCGCAGAAGTGAGTCATCATTCTATGGATTTTTCTTTTAAATGTCACTCCCAGCATTTCTCCTTGGGTGCTGCAGCTATGGGTCTAAAAACAAACCGCAAACCACCAATGACAATGTGCTCACCACTGACTCATCTGGAACTTAAATCAACAATAAAAGTGTCGCCCACTGTCGAGCTCTTCAGTGGTGCCGGCTTCCTGGATGTCTGCTTCCATAGACCTTTTAGAATAAACAGTATCACTAAAAGGGACAAATCA
>VOQK01003995.1:0-10443 GCA_015052645.1 Benitochromis conjunctus | reverse complement strand
TCCTTCCTACTGTATCGTACAAGCACGCAGATTAGTATAAGTGGAAAGGAAGACACTGCTCTAAGGATTTTAAACAAGAAGGGGTGTACAGAATGTGGCGTTTGATTTGCCGTGAACAATAGCCGAGTGTTTGAGAATCATACAATGGAAATATCCAGCCTGAGCCTCTGGAGGAAGGGTTTAAAGAAGACTCGATTTTCTTCAAAAAGCGGTCATCTGCAAAAAGACAACAAAATAGCAATAAAAGCAATTTTATAGCATGCGTAAGAGTTATAAAATAAATTATATGGCTCTAATAAGACTGGCAATCGTCTGTAGTTAATGTCTAATGAGGATTGAGCTATTAAAGTATTTTAGACATCGCCATAATCCTGTCTTGTAAAACGATGTAATTACAGATGATGCATGTGCATGTCAGGCTTTTTTTAATAGGCTGCGTCAATGAATTATGCAAACTACATATGCAAGTTATGTTTTGAGATGAAATTTTCTTAACTGTACTTTGAAGCCACGCTGGCTGATACAACACTCTGCACAGACATACGCTACAGACCTTCAGACTCGCACTGAGCTGTGTTCTCTGCACTTCGAGGCCACATCAAAGAGAGATGTTGGTTTCTACAAAAGTTTGCTGGAAGTGAAGTTTACGCGCCTTTTCAAACATCCATGTCTTGTGGTCTGAGCTATTTGTAGTTGTAGTGCAGTGGCAAGGTTTCAAGAGTGTGGTGACGTCTTTGGTGTCCTTCATATATAATTTCAGTGGTCTGTCAGATAAAGAAGCTATTCCATTTTCCGCAGACAATCCCAGAGACTCCTATACATGATTCAATAAGGTATCCTCTGTTGTGAAAGCTTTTAAACTAACTCCTGTCAGAGCCTTAGTCTCTGCTCAGGGTTTTTTTGGAGACAGAAACAGCTACAGATTAAGTATTATTGGACACTTGAGTTACTTATTGGAGGGTAATATCCATCTTAAAGACAGCTGCTTGCAAGTTTGCTATTAAACATGACATGACAGTGTTGTTTACAGCTTGCTGCAGTGACATGAAGTGTGGAGTGGTCAGCTAACATAGTGATGCAACCTGGAATACAGAGGATGAGGCTGGTTAGATATAATATTCACCTTTTAAGCAGAATAAACTCCCAAAAGTACTCGATAACTTCTCTCTCCTTCTGGAGCGCTTGGATTTATGTTTAAGTCAGGACTGCTGCAGTTAAAGGTAGACAGCTATTTCCATCTGCATCTGTTTGCAGACTAGTGGGGCAGAGCAGGTGCTATAGATAGACATTGTTTAATACAGAAGCAGAACAAAATGATAAGCTGAGTTGGAGGATGGTTGCTCAGTGGCTTGCAGATTGCATAGCAGCCATGTTCAGGCTAAATCGGCTTAAGTAGAGCATCCTACTATCTATAAAATTTGCCAGTTGGATGGGTAGAAGACCATGAGATAAGCCATGAGCTGAATGTGACTGAGCTTGACTACTATGAGTTTAAATCTGTGCTTATGTGACTTCTCAGGTACTGCAACGAACACTTGCCCTGCCCGCCACACGTCTACTGGTCCGCCTGGTCGGCGTGGGAACGCTGCACTGTGCCTTGTGGCGGCGGCATCCAGTCACGCCGGAGAACCTGTGAGAATGGCAACGACTGTCCCGGGTGTGGTCAGGTATGTCATGCAGAACAATGCCTCTCATATGCACCATTCTAACACCCGTCTTTTCTCTGTGACTGTTCATTGTTTGGGAGCTCAGCTTAAGCCATTTGATGCGACGAAGCGTCAGTGGTGATGAAATGGGAACATCTAACACGACCAAATCCCTCGGCTATATTTATACAGTGGCAGCAGCCATCAGATTTATTACCAAGACCTATTTAATACCATGCACGCACGCTCGCTCGCACACACACATACTGTAATCATTCCACATATGAATAGGCTTATTTTCTGCCACAAAGATGTCTCCAAAGCAAGGATGATGCAAGGAAGTGTTGAAATACGAGTGTTCTTCTTGATGACAGAATGATGTGATGCTTGTGTTATTTCTGCTGCTATTTTCATACACAGCACAGACTCCCTCATCCTCAGTCCTGGTAAAAATAAGAGAGAACGAACATGATAGCTGTAGCATCTTGTCCCCCTGTTGGAAACGGATTAAAGAATATGGGTCAGGGCCTTGTGGATGCATGGGATTCTTGAAGTGTGTTTCTGTTTGTTTGTGGGTTTTCTTTATCATTTTAAGTAGACGTTTGGATTGTTTAATGTTTTAGAGACAAAGCTGAACGTTTCTGACTTCTTTTGACTTAGGAATGAAGTAAGAATAATATGTATTTTCATCGAATCTGTAGGAAAAAAATTGGACACACAGACATTCACTTGGTTAAATTAAAGCCGTGTTGGGTGCTTCATGCTTTTAGAAAATTTCAGCAAAATGCTGTAAAATACTTTCATTGACCCAAATCGCATTTAGCAGGAAAAAAAAGTCACATTACAGAGGTTGTGTAATGGTCTGTTGTAAAACGAAATAATACAGTGCGCACACGATGAAACATCCCACGCAAGACCTTGATACCTCGCGAGCATATATAGTATGTGATAATTGCCCGTGACACATTAGTCGCTGCAGAACACCTAAATAAAAAGACTGACCTCCCATTAAGTAGCAATTTAGCAGTCATACCTTATCATCTCCTGCTCCGTGCACCTACACAGCCACACGATTCTTATGGTCATATTTCTGTCATTGCATGGTGGCTATTAACACGCTGGGAATAGAGCAACTTGTCATTAGGAATGAGGGAACCGCACAGGAGACGTTAAAGATGCTTCTGTGTGTCCGTGGAGGTGACAGTGTTGCAGCGGTTATAGTCGTGTCTACACAAAGGAAAGCAGCAAAGGTCAAACAGGCACTTTGCACTGACTCTTATAAATTTTCTGTTTGTTTAGCCAAGTTGTCTTCCTCCTCCCTCTTCCTTCTTGCTCTTGTACTTTCACTCGTTGTCCCTTTCTCCTTTGTTTTGTTTCCTCATTGACTCTTTGTCTTCTAACATTGTGATATGGACTTAATTAGGGACGTTACAGGCACTGGAGAGGTAATTACATACTGACTTCAGAGGTAATTCTTTGTCGGGGAAGACAGTTTTTCTAACTTATATTAGAGCCGCACATTTACTTAGATCGGAGAACCATTTGCTGCCTTTTATTTACAACTCGTATAAGGTGCTAAAAGGCACAGCTGTTAATGTATAGCAAGTGTTTCAATGCATTTAAAGCATATACATACATATATATATATATTTATTTATTTATTTTTTTTATTCAGACCTTAAAGATTCCCACATATGATGGGGATGATAACAGCAATGGTAACATCAAGAACCCCTAAAATGCGATGGAGTTCATTTTTATGTGCCATCTGCGTGTGTTTCTTTCCCCGGACACATGTTTAATTAAACAGAAGGAGACCACACGCACAAACACACATGTTGCGGCTTCTGTCATCGCAGCTACTTTATTTAGTCTGGGAATCCTACTGAGACCTGGAAAGGGTGTTAGATCGTCAACAAAGGTGTGCGTATGTTCATTTGCGCCTATGTGTTTACCTGTAATGATTTATATTGTCACAGCCACCTGTGGTCATCTCCATGTGTTTGTCAGATAGTTATTGACAGCAATGAGCTAACATCTGCGTCGTGTTTTGAAAAAAAAAAAAAGAAAGAAAGAAAGATTTAAAATCTTTTTTGGAACTTTTTGACAAATGTGCAAAGTTGAACTAAGTCGGTGATAAATATTCTGTTGTCAACATTGTCAATACACTCCCAACATGTGGTAAAATGAAACCCTGAGCAGAAAAAAAAAAAATTCAGTTCAGTTGTTACTTTTTTTGTGATTCTCTGTTGATCCCTGAAGCAAACATTTCTTTGCTTATACCCCTCCACGGGGTGCTCGCTACACAGTCAAAAACAGAATAGCTCAACTACAACTAGTAGGGATTTAGGTCAAGGACATTTCAGTTTAAATCAAAGAGTCCTCGCTCACTATGCAACCCCGCTACCCTGAAAACAAAATGCTGCCAGATGCTTGATTAAAGGAACAACCTCTCTCGGTGCTTTATTTCCATCAAACCTGCCCTTACGTTGCCCCGTGTGTCATAGCCATAAGCTTCAGCTGCAGGCTTACTACAGTTCAGTGCCTCATTTTTGCTGATGAAAAAGGCCACATAACTGCAACTTCATCAGTCTGAAGTCCACACAGTGCTGCTCCATCACATTCAGTGTATTCACTCTACAGTGTTGAGTCCCCAGGGAAGCTAGCTAAGCTAGGTAGGAAATAAAACAGTAGTGATGCACTATAGCTGCAGTACAGTACTTAACCCCATCTTCTCCTGTGACTCAAAACTTTACCAGAGAATTGGAAGTGTGCTCAGTCAACCTTGGATGAATTGGAAGCAAGGTATTTTTTTCCCCAGTGTTGAGACAAAAAGCTATTATTTGCCGGAGGTTATGTATTCTGGAGACAAGGCTAAAATAATTAAATAAATTTAGAAGCAGTTCACTCACGGTGTTTAGCGTGGGATCATTAATGTGGACTGGGGAAATTTCATGCTGAATTTATTCCTGCTATATGTTCCATGGCCAGCCAAACTTTTCACAGGCCAGGAAAAATGAACCTTGTGCTTCGTATTAACGGATTTTGTGCAGGGCAGGTGGAAATTTACAAGTAAAACTGTAACAAGCAAAAAAACAGAACGGACTTAACATTTACATCAGCTGGCATAGCAAGAGTCCTGTAGTTGTCATTCTAACAACAGGAGCGCAGAAAGAATGATGTTGTAACGTCACGATACATTAGCGTCACCGCAACCCCAACAATAAACGTCAAAAGACAAACACTGTGCACTGAACGTGAAGCCAAACCAATTAATATGGGTGTAAAACAACAAAAACTTAGAGCTAAGCGATTATCTGTTTGTTGGGCTTTTCTCTCTATTATTATAGGGTCTTTACTTTACAGTAATAAGTGCTTTGATGCAACTGTTTCACTGCATTTGGCACTATATAAATAATTAAGATGAATTATTGCTTTTACAGGTGTAAAAGTGTAGAACCCTAGACAGGCCTGAATCATGTGGTTTGCTCTCTTTCCTTCATTCAGTCTTGGCGTCGTTACTCATAAAAAAGTGTTTTACGCATTATTGTGTATTACGCATTACTTAACTTAACTACTCCTTGGAGAGAGTAGTTTGTTACACTACTCATTTCATTGCTCATGATATGTAATTAATTGCATTGTCCCATAGTTACCGGTTAGCAATATAATCGTGTGGCTCAGTCCTACACTGATACAAATCCCCATCCTAATAAGATAGGACACGCATACAGTTTTTCTGTTAGTGCTGAAAAGCAGCTGAAAGAGACTTCATGGCAATCACCACAGCAATTCTACTGTGGAAACATGCGTAGGTGGTAATGGATGCTACAATGCTATAAGCCTGACTGCTCATCACTGCCGTTGTTACCTGCCGAAGCTCAGGCTCTGGCTGCTGGGCTGGGATCAGCACACACTCGGCTTTAAGTCACTCTGGGAAGTGGTTGTATAGTAGCTTACACAGAGCCAGCAGTAAGTAAGTCATTTCCACATGTCTGCTTGTCACAAGTTATAGACTGCTCCACCTTTTTTTCCTCCTCCCATGTACACGAACTGAAACGAGCTGATTGTAGCTCAAGTGCAAAAATGCAGGTTTGTCACATGTTTGGGTCACACTGGCCACAATTCCTGAGACATTTCAAAGTAAAAGCATATCAGCAGGGTATGTTTGGATAGATCCAACACAAGTTACAATCAGTTACCAAATACAACTGCCTGCTTATTCAGAGGGCAGAATAATTAGGACTGTTATTCATAAGCAATAAGATAGCAGGAAGAAAAACGGTTGTAGGCGATTAGAATCTGTAAAACTTTTCAGCGGCATTGACAAATAGATGTCTTTCTTCAACTTCTGGAAAAAAAAATGGAGAATAAGTCCCTGTGTGATTAAATATACTCCACTACCCTAAACCTCCATTAATTTCTCATTTTTCAATTCACATCCTCAGCAGCTTACCGACAAAAAGACCGACCCGTGTACGGCGAGATCTACAGTAGGTTTTATTAAATGATGCATTACAGCCGAAATTCAAGCTGAGTTTCATTTAAAATGCAAGTTAGTATTCCCTTTGCATTTTCTATACACTTCTTTTCTGCGTTGATCAATTTCAAATTCAGTGTCACATTTCGCATACATGCGCTCAGTTTAAACGCATTAAAGCGATGAAGTTACTATGTTAGAAATGATCTACAATTAAAATAGAAGTCGTAAAAAAAAAGAGAGCGTATAAGAGAGAATTTTCAACTCGATCTTGTCGAGCGCTACAACTACATTGTGAATGCCATGGTGTTATTCCTTTTAGTTCCTACCGGTAGATAAAAGAAGACTTCAGAGTTGTTCCGTCTTCAAGAATACATCCTTCACTATGGTATTTCCTACTTTGTACAGTAAAGTACATCAAATGTCTGTCACATCCGAGGATCAAAAGGAACCATTCTTCTCTGCTGAATATGCCTGGCGGAGTTAAATAAGTCAAACGTGGGCCAGGCAGAACTGACGATGCACAGAGCTGCTTAATGAAACTGAGAGCTGTTCTATTTACCTGTGAGGAGTTCAGTTGTGCAGCCAGGCTGTGAAATGAAAGTTAAGCACCCAGTGTTTGTGTAGGCAGAGTGGCAGGTGAACACGCTTGTGTTCGTGTGCGTGTGCGTGCACGTGTGTGTTTTTGTACTGCTCCGTTTTAGTCATTGTGTGCGCACTGGTGTGTAGCCTGCTGCTGGCCGAGAGCGAGCTTCATTATGGAGTCAGACTGGTAGGCAGAGGGAGAGAGGAAGAGAGAGGAGTCTGTGTTTGACAAAGTGTGTTTTGGTCGGCGCCGCTAATTGAACTGATGTGTCACCGAGACTTGAGGAACATTAGGCCTCCGTCTCTGCAGACTCGACCACAATAGATAAAGACCTAGGCACCGGAGAGGATTAGTCACTCTCACATCTGGACCGTACACTTAAACGTCTGGGTTCTGCAGCAGTATGTAAGTGCAGCCATCCTTATATTCACATAAGTTTTCCTCTCTGGCTCACACACTCACAGCTCTCCCAGCCCAATAAGAAGTTTAATGAGTGTAATGATGGTAGGAGGCTGGAGAGGCACGACTCCTTATTATTCACCTCCCACAGCTGACCATGACAGAGGCCCTTTTGTACCTACACACACATTTTGTTTCTTACACACACACGCACACACACACATAAGATATACAGGGTATTTCAGCCTCCACTTTACATTCATACATTTTCCAGTAAGGAAAGAGGCTGAGGGATTATGTTTCCACAGGACTCAAACTATGCTGACACTCACACTGGCTCTCTTTCTTCCTTTCTCCCTTCCTCCATCCTCAACTTGTATCCCGTTAGTCTGTAACACCTAAAAAATAGGCAGAAAGGTCTGTGGATGGAGACAGAATGAGATAGGAGCTGAAGCCTGAATCCATAAGTCGGCCATGCATAAACGTATAAACATGCACGCGCTTCAGGCACAGTAACACACACACAGACAAGTCAGCGCAGGGTGCCAAAGTAAGAACTTTAACTCAATAGTCAAGTTGACAGCCTTGCATAGACACGCACACAAACAGCCCAACCACTGCTTCCAGTGCTGACCAACCAGACCGTTATGATGCTATCAAGCATCCTTCCACCCAACCCTCCTGAGCTCCAGCCAGAAACCCATTACAGAGGTGCCCGTCTCTGAGCAGCTGCCTGTTAAAGGTGTTTCGCAGCATAAAATCGCAGCCCTCCATTTGCCCATAATGCACATTGCTGCTCTCGCCAGGAGGGGCGGTGGGCACGGGTATGAGTCAAAATCAGCGGACTAATTGAATCCAATCTTGTGTTCCACATGCCACTCGTCACATTCGACTGCTTTGGACTATGTTTTTTCCCTTTTAGGGTAATTTCTGTGAAATTGAGATGAGAGTGTGGCTGAGTGAAGAGTGCAGAAAATCCCTTTTTCCTGGTTTTTGTTGTTCTTTTACTGTAGTTGTATTACCTTGTTTTACTACTTCACCATATTAGCTGGAAAGAATGAGATAAAACATTTAATAGCATAGTTAAAATCAAAGTTTAATAAAAAATAAATAAATTCTAAGAAATTGGGCTCTTTGTTTTAATTCAGACGGACATGTTTACAATGGTCAAGATGTATTTTATGCCTAAAATGGTCTATTCACTGCTCCGAGATAGTCAAAGTCATTAAAATGAGTCATTTTATTCGTTTGTGGGTGTATGTGTGTTATGGTTATAGGTTTGGATTGATGTTTATTTCCACCTCCTTAGGTCCATTTTTAATGCATTATTCAAAACATGTCGTAAAAATTTCTACTCTAAAAGCAGGAGAGACTGTTTTTGTGTTTATTGTTATGCCATTGTGTCCCATGCATAGCCACTGTAACAAGGCTCCTTTTATAGCAGTAAAATATAATAAACTGTCCACCATCCCTTCACTTTAAAAGTAAACATTGTCAACAGCAAGGGTGTTTTGGCTTATTTCACATTATAGACCCACAGGTGACACAGGGCTGATACTGGGGAGCAGAAAGGTTATCTTCATGGCATTGCATGGCAATCTCAGAATATACGTCTGTACAAATAAAACAAAAATCACCCTTTCTACAAATGTTTCCACACAGCATGTCCACGTGAATGTATCCGTGTAGGTAGCAGAGGCTGTATATAAAAGATGGACATAAAGGTGAAGTCAGTGTGGAAGCACCTTAAAACCTGCATTCTGTCCAATAGCCAGCAGAGGGGGACTCCACTTGTTGCACAAAGAAATCTGATTAGTTACAAGCCTATAAAATATATTGTCTTCATTTTTGATGCCTGGGAATATTTTGACTTCATGTCAAAACATGTTAAATATAACATGATGGTAACTTTGAAAGTTATGGTCACATTTAAGGTAAATCTGACAAATTAAAAAGAAGCAGTGGACGTCGCGTTGACTTTGTCTATCATTTATGTACAGTCTGTGCTTGGAAAAAGATGCTTTTTGCTATGTGTTACTTGTTCAGTTTTTCAGGAATAAAGCCGAGGATAGACAGTGAGCTGAACAGATTGTAAAATCCCCTTTAGACAAATGTGTGATTTGTCATTATCACCTGTATAAATAAAACTGACTTAGCGTGCAGATTTTCTTCAGGCCAATAGTCCCTAACACATGCCTGCAATACCACATGTAAATAAATGGCATACTGAGCTAGTTTGAAATCTCTTGAGCCTAAAAAGTCAAACTTAAGCCTTTTGTTTTGTTTTTCCTCCGTAGTAGAGGCATTAAATGTGCTCCTAAATAAATTAGCCACTATATCTAAATGAATAATAAATTGATTCATGTACTGAATAAAAAATATTATTACCTCTATTTCACTACAAATCCCATATGGCTTATGGGTAATTTTTCTTACTTGTGACCCTTAAAATAAAGCTGTGTCTAACTGTCACCACATATCAAAGTCATGGTGTCTATAGTTTATAAAGTCTAACTTCACAGTCCCTTTTTCAGAGTGTTTTAATTAGCATGTTTTTAGAAGCCTAAAGAGACCAAATTTCTCCCCTTTAATCAATTTGTGACCCCTCATCTTTATCTCTGGAGCTTATACAGATTCATTTGTGGGGGTTTTATTAAGAACCTGCCATTTAAAGAGTCTGGGTCCACAAAAAGATTGACTATTAATAAATATTAGGACATAATGTGATGCCAATTCATTCAGTGTGTGTATATGTGTATATATGTATATGTGTGTATATATATATAAGAGAGAGAGAGCGAGAGAGAGAGACAGAGAGTCTTGCGAGACCCCTCATTTCAACCCTCACATGTTTCGATTGCAGAAATGGAAAATTGATGCAGTGATTTATTGGACCATGTGCAAAAATACATGGAAATACAGTATAAACCAGCGTTTGTGCTCCAGTGAGCTTGACAGTAAATATTTGGCATGGCCACCTTTATTCTTCAATACAGCATGAACCCTCTTAGATGAGCTTTTCTAATCCTCTGAAAATGGTCTGGTACAAGGGTGAGAAGATGGAAGATGAGACAAAAAAAAGCAGCCAAAAACTTTGAAAAACCCTTCAAAAAGCCTGGAGAACCATTGCTCAAGACCACTTTAAAAAATTGCAAGAAAGTGTGACTCAAGAAAGTGTGACTCAAAATATTAAGAAATGATTGGTGGCTTAAGACTTTATGCATAGTCCTATATATATATATATATATATATATAAAACCACCTAGCTGTAAGATATATATATATACTTCAGCTGTAGTTGTTGTAGATTCCTTTGGAGACCTTGAATGAGG
>VOQK01003993.1:0-11034 GCA_015052645.1 Benitochromis conjunctus | reverse complement strand
GCCATTCAAAAAACAAACAAAAAAAAAAAAAAAAAAAAGTTTTTTTAAAAAAAAAAAAAGAATAAATAACAAATACCATCCATTTACAGCCAGACAACTGTGTGATTAACTTTCATTGTAAACCCTAACATGTTTTACAGCTTACTTACTAAATGCCAGGAGAAATGTCACATTTAAATATCAATGCTCTACAAGAGAAAACACATCCATCGTGATAAAAAAAAATAACAACGTAGAAATACATTCAAGTCTACTCTCAACTCTTAAATGTAAGACCACTACATAGAACAGAAAGTGATGCTCAATAAGCTCGTATCATTCCACTTGGAAAAATCGTATTATTGTTCTACAAACATATTACATTCACATAACTTGAAGAAACTCAAATATTTCTACTAGTGTATTATTCAAGATTTGCATTTTGCCTAAGAAAAAGTCTATATGATCCCCACTATTACATGAAAGACTTCTCTCCTGAAGTCAATTTGCTAAAAACCAGAGCAAAGCACCAGGAATTGGGTACAGCTTTGTCTGTAAATAACAATAAGCGCTGAATAATGAATGCAATGAGCCAGGTGTAATGATTTACAAAGGTTCATTAGCCACCAATGGAATGGATGCTGAAAAAGATTGTATTAAATACCATCCAGAAAGATGTCTTCTCTTCACTTATGCTGATTGTTCTGCTGTAGTATTTTTGTTTTTTAAACTTTTTCCAATTTTCAGATTAAGCACAGCAACACATTACAAAGAATACATATCCTGTTAATAACTACACATTCACTTTAACTTCACAGTATTCAGTAGCCAGCCAGTGCTTCTTCGTAAAACTAGCCAGAGAAAAAAAAGGAACTTGAGTTGAGAATGTAAAATAAGCAAAACCAGAATCAATATCCAAAAGGATTTTTTTTTTTTTTTTTTAAATAAAGTTGAACCCTGGCTACCTCTTTTGACCTGGTGGTCAGCAGAGCATCAGCGGTCCTGCTGGACCCTTTTGTGGATCTTTCATTCGCTTTATGGCTGCACTCATCAGTGGGAAAACAGGAAACACTATTTTCTCTTTTGGCACCATGTGGGCAGAAGATTAGGGCAACTTCTGGATGACCACCTGAAATTTACCTGACAAGATAAAATGCAAAAAATATTAACCATCTGTACTGCCATTAAGGTACAGGACTATACAAAAGTCTTGAGCCACCCCTCATTTCTTTATATTTTGCTTACAATTAGACAGACTTTCTTGTAATCTTTTGAAGTTGTCTTGTGCAATAGTTCCCCCAGGCTTTCTCAAGGTCTTACAAAGGAATGTTTTTTGTTTGTTAAGCTACTTAAAAGTGACCTGTGACTCATTCAAGCATAAAAATAGCACCTAACTCAACAGATGAATCACTGTTGTGTCTACACATAACAGTCAGCTTAGGAAAGATTTTAAATTGTATCATTCGACGACACACTGTTACAAGCAGCCTGTAGCAAAAACTCAATTTAATCCAGTTTCTTTGGCTTAATCTATGAAAAATGCTAAAAATGACACAGTTTGACATTTAAAAAAAATAAGATTTTTTTGCAACAAAAAGACGATTCCTAATGAATGATAAGCCAAAAGCATATCTCTGCAAGGTGTGCAGTGTCCTTAGCATTGTGAGGAAACTGAACAAGTGGAGGAAAAAAGAAAATGTGTCAGGCCCAACAAAAACCTAACAACAGCATGTCCTTAAGAGCATAGGAAGAGAAAAATCAGACACTGACGTGCGACTTGAATGTGAATCTACTGAACAAGGTGCCAGCAGCAGCAGCAGCATTTAATCCACAGCATAAGACAAACGCAATAACAAAACTAGCATATGTAGTGTTTTCTGTGGAACTTTTAAGTGCAAGTATAAAATACCTAGTAATATTTTAACAATAATTAAAGTAACGCAAGCTTGTAACGCTTTAGAAGCTGCTTATCATCTGGGATATTCTATCTCGGGTTGACCTTTTTAAACCGCCTGCTTTTAAATCCTGCTTTTAAATCCTGCTTTTAAATCCTGCTTTTGCACCATGTAACCACATCAGTAACTTCCATCCAAATGAAGTGTAGTTAGCCAATGCTCCTTTGGAGTCATTTGCTTACATCTGGGTTGCACATCACCAGCTGGTAGTATTTCCCCCCTTGAGTTTTGAATGTCTTTCAAGAAGCCTGGTGAACTATTTACATAAAGAAATTACAAGCAAGTTTGCCTAAAAGAGTTGGTCGTACCAAACGTTGACTTTGCTATTGCACAAACTCTGTTTTCGCTTTATATATTCCATTTCCATGTATGTTTGCACATGCTTCGCTGCAGCTATTTCCCATTTTCCAACCAAAATATGAAGAAATGAGGGGTAGCTCAAGACTAGGACTGTTAGTTATGTGCACATTATAAATCTAACTTAACCAGACCTAACAGAACCTCACAAGTACAGTAACAATGGTTTGACTGATAGGCAATGAGCATGTTAGTCTGACTAACTTTTCCTTACAGTAAAGCTAATTATGGTTTGGTTTTCACAAAGCACTTACAGGATGGCATGACGGAGACCTCAGCTGTTACCACACTCTCCAAACCCAGGTTAGATAGAGCTCCTCTCACCACGCCACATGGAAAAGCAAGGTACTGAGACACACGCACACATGCACATATTAGTCTCTATTGCATGATGACATTAATTCAGGTTTCGTTGGCTGTATGGCAAAATACAAATCCTTAAGTTATACTTGTTCTATATACAGTCTTTAGGAACATAGGAATATGAGTGTGTCTGTGACTCTATTCTAACCTTAGGAGCCTGATCAAGGTACTGCTTTCCATTGGATAGCTGGGTCAGCAAATTAAACTTGTTATCCTGCAGAACATAGGTCCCCTGTTGTGGAAGATAAACAAGACATATTATATTAAAAGATAACACATTTTAACCAGCGATGCATGCAATTGTATTTCCTGATTGCTAGATTTAAGAGTTCAATTTAACATCCATATGAATACAAGGACCCAACAGAATACTGCACTCTAACAAAAGGTTCAATGTTTAAGGTTTTAAAGTTGCAACAATAGCGAATAGGCATGAAAGTAAAAGATACTGAATTTTTCTGAGGAAGAAATCCATTTAACACCTTTGTTAGCCCTCAAGCACTTTTGTTGGTTTACAAGAAAAATCAACAGAACACGCTTAAGTCAACTTTGACATGTAACTGGCTTTTAGTGAAGTTCATGTTCTTCATCACAGTAAACAGTGATCCATTGCAAAGTCTCAGTTTCACAAGAGATCAAATTTCCTGTTGTGAAGGCCAAAAACGTCTGTTACAGGACAAATAACTGAAGTTGAACAAACAAAACACAAAGCCAACTTACTACTTTGGTAGTAACATACTACACAGTGTAAAATTTTACCTGATGATTTGTTCTGAGGTTGTCCACCTGTCTCCTAAACACCTTAGTCCAGAAGTCTTTACAGATAAACTTCATTATATCCAACTCATCCTTAAAGCTGGGAGAGTCCCTGGTCAACCTAGAAAAGCAAAAGGAAGACTCCACTTAACTCAACGTTTACTGCACATCCAGTGTGCATGTGTGACTTACCTCTCAATAAGTCCTTGTCCCACTCTGAAGCCCATACCTTCCAGGACAGAAACACAGACTGCTCTGTCCTAAAAAGATGAAATGAAAGCGATTAATTTGAACAGTGTATCACGTAAAACTGTGGACATGACTTTATTGGCAACTACTTAACACACCTTGTTGTCCATGGTTCCTTTGCTGGATTGCTGCTCCTTGTAAACATGCGACACGATCTCCATGTGGAGAAATTCAAACAGAGTCTCGTCTGCCATCCCTGGTAAACACACAACAGTGACGGTCCGGTGGCTTAGATGTGCTCCAACAGATAAAACCAGAAGTAAATATGAAAATCCCAAGCAGCAGCTTAACGGAAGCTAAGATGGTTAGCGCCAAACAGCTAGTACCGTTCGCTAACAAGGCCCCCCACGCTAAAAATAACTATTTTTCTGATTACCCCCGTATATGGAAAGTTCTGGAGAGGGAAGTGTCATATTAACGTACATCATATGTTTCTTTAATCTAAATGAAACCAGCTGAAATTGTAAATTGACAGTACCTGTAAAGTGACTGTAGCACACGAAGTCTGCTTCCTGGCTAGCGTTCGATATTTCGGCCAGCTCATTCCTGAAGTTGTAACACGCGCGGAGTTAGCAGGGATTTCTAACCTAAAATTGGTAACATGGAGAAAACATGTGAATTTCATGCGCCACAACAACCAAAATTGTCAGATAAAATTGTTAATACAATAATTAAACAGTTGTTTTCCTGTAATATGCAATAACAAACGTCCAGCTTCTCCGAAAGACATTAACAGGCGGCACTAAATTTCGACGTACGCCGGTGTAAATGTACAAACACCCGGGAGCGACGCTATCATCCTATTGCGGCATGAAACGTCATGTCTTGAATGTCCAATAAGCATGAAACGTCCGTTGCTACTTCCTTGTTGCTCATGTGATTTGTGTTTTGATCTTTCAGGGAAGGTTTGTGACTTTTATATTCATTCCAAGGCATAAATAAAGTGTACATTATATAAGACACTTTTAATGGCATTGCTATTCCTAGCTGACTAAACTTGAAGTAAGATCACACAACTCTAAGTCATGCGTACCGCTTGCGAATGCGTTTCTGAGGATCACAGTTAGGTAGCAGCTATTATTGCGTTAATGTGGCCGATAAAGTTTTGTTGTTTATGTTTTCGCAGTCATGGCCGGCAGGTACCCGATAGTGGTGCAGGGCGAAGCGTCTGAAACAGATTCCGATGATGAAGTCTACATCACCTCTCTGACTGCCTCGGTCGGAGCCAAGGTTGTCTTGCAAGCATTATCCTGTATGCGTGGTTTTGAGAGTGACGTGTAGGGAAAACCGTGTGTATTTATGCACATCAGCCAGTGACTTAAAATGTAGATTCAGCAATGAATCTACATTTTAATTTATTTTTTGTATCTTTTTTATGGATGCTTTCAGGTTCCAGGGGAGGCGTCTGAAACGGACAGTGAGGGCGAGCCGGAGCAGGCTGCGGGGAGCCTTGACAGCGCTCAGATATTAAAGAGAGACCTCCCTCCTCTTATTGTAGTTAGAGACCACCCTGACATGCACTCCATAGTGGAAGACAGACCGAGCCCCTCACACAGGTCACACGGTAAAGACAAATAAAAACTCCAGTGCTTTTTGTGTGAAAGTTCTGCCAACCCACCCCAAGCCTATACATACTAGTCTTTTCTTACTAGTTCACAATCTTCATCTGCAAGAGGGTTTTCTCATATGTGTCAGCTCTGTTTTAACAACACTGAGATGTGTTTGACAGTTTTGAGAGGATTTGGGAGTGAACCTTTTAGAGTGTCTCGTCACAAAGACGAGACACTAATGTCTCGTGTAAACTGAAAGAACATGTGAACTTAAAGACCAATCTAGTTTTCCTCTGAGTAACTTCAGTAGGTAATTCTGTTTGCAGGTGACACCCTGCTACAACAAAAGCTGCAAGAGTCTAACAGCCGACTGTATTCTGATGTGGGACAGACACTACGACAAGTCTATGGCAGTGCCAGCAGGGAGGTAGGTTGATATTTAAATATGCAAATTGCATAGCTATACACCATGCAGTCTATATTATATTATAGCTACAGTGATTAAATCAGAATACTTTGATAATCCCAGGGGGAAAATATAAATATGTGAACGACAGATAATAGAATAACAATAAAAAAAAATAGGTAAAACTAAATGTTCCAAAGTTCAAACAATACTATATACAGCTTAGAGAAAATATTACAAGTGAATCTAGTCCAGATGTCATAAAGAGAAGTTATAAAGCGTGATGGTCACAAGTTGAAAGGACTTCCTAAGGAGTTCTGTGGTGCATTATGGTTAAATGAGTATTTTACTGAACATGCTCCTGTGACTCTTCAAGCACGATATGGAGAGGGTGCTAAAAGATTGGCCATTATTGACCGTAACATGGCCAGCCTCCTCTTTTCTAAAACCTGCATCAAAGAGTCAGACTCCACACTCAGAACGTTACTGTCCTGGCAGATCCATTTATTGAGGCCGTTGTTATCCGCTACATTCAGACTGATCCCGCAGCACACCACAAAATAGAGGATGTCACTGGCCACCACGGACTTATAAAACATCCTGAGCTTTGTCCGGTAGATGTTAAAGGAACTCAGTCGTCTGAGAAAATAGAGATGGGAGAAACCGTCCCTGTAGATGGCTTCTGTCCAATTTATTGAGGATGTGAGCACCGTGGTGTTTGTCATCCTCTGCTGTTTCCACACAGACCCTATCAATGGAAATAGGGTTGTTTGCCATGGTAAGCTGCAGATGATTTTGCTCACATGACATCAAAAGGTTGTCCACCACAGCTCTGTACTCGTCCTCATCGCTGTCTAGTACTCATACAACCCACTACTGCAGAGTTATCAGAAAATTTCTTAAGTTGGCAGGTGTCTGTGAAGTAGGGTGAAGAAAAAGGAAGCGATGACGGTCTCCCGTGGGGGGGGGATTTGTGTTGCTGACCGCACTGTCCAACACACAGTGCTGCAGGCACACATACTGTAGTCTGTCAGTCAGGTAAGGTAGTCAGCCATCCAGATCACTAGTTGGGAGGCATCCACCTGCATCGCTTTCAACCAGTAGAGCCAGCCTGATAGCATTTAAGGCACTGGAGAAGTAAAAAAAAACATTCTCTCAGTGCTCACTGGCTTGTCCAGGTTAGTGTAGACACTTTTGAGCAGGTAGAGAATAATGCCCTCAACTGAAAGTCTGGACTAGTAGGTGAACTGGAGCTGGTCCAGGATGAGTCTCACCAGGGTCTTTATAATATGTGATGTCAGGTCCACAGGTCTATAGACTTAGGCACACTGGAACATGGCGCCTTCCACAGCACACTAGCCTATGCAGATTCAGGCTCATCCTGAAGATGTGAGAGAAGACTCCGTAATACCACATTTGTGAGATTAAATAAAAACACAAGCACAAACATGTAGAAAAAAAAATCAGAATATTGTTGTATCCATAGATTTATACAATGCCAAACTGAGTTAAACTGAACATCAAAATAGATATAAATACATTTAAAGTGTCTATAGTGATACTTCAAATGATAAAATGTAGAACAGATGTAAATATTTTGTCTGACTAGCAGCTTACTAGCTGACTAAACAAATGCTGCACATTCAGAATATTAAGTTATCTGGCTTTTTCTTTTTTTATGTGGAAGGTGCGGAGTGCAACAACACAGCTGAGTGCATCGCAGAGCGCCATCATCAACGCGTCCCACAGCATCAGGTTAATCCTGGACGACCTGAAGGCTGTTTCTGAAAAGATTGACATCATCACCAGCTGTCAGATATTGCCTGATATAAACATTAATCATTTAAATAATTATACTGCTCCTGCACCTTAAATTATCATTTCAAAACAAACATATTGTGATGTTTGATCATTGTTATGGGTATATTTTCTTGGAACACCAGAGCGAGCTTGGCCAAAACAACACGTTGGCTTCTTTGTTTAAAAATGCTGTGCGTGTACATACATGGATTTAACAATCACACACTACACGTGTTCCGATACTCGCCGTCCTCGTTAATGGAATCACCATATTTCTGTCATTTCTTGATTTGCAGAGTTACACTTGGATTTATATTTTACATAGAACTTGAGATGATCCATTTGTTTCCTCCAACACTGTTTTTATGTCACTATTTGATTATTTTTTTATGATGCACATCCTGTTGTTTCCCCGCTGTTTGCCGGTCCTTTGTGATGGGTCAAAGAAGTAGGCTTGTAGCTATAAATAAAAACGTGGGTTATTTCTTCCTGTGTATATAAATAAATGAATATTTGCTTCAAAAATAAATGCAAATGTACACCAGAATACTGCTCTGTTGGTGCGCAAAGATAAATTTATTTGGAAAAATCTATTTACAAAACCACATCATGCAAGCAGGAAACATCCATACAGTATAAAAGCAAAGTTCTTTGATCCTGTTGATTTTCCAATACTCAGTAAATGTTTTGCAGTCTAATTATTCTCTACAATTCTTAATGAATCTGGAAATAAAACGGTGACATTGCAGACACAGATTGCAAAGAAAGGTTAAATGCCGAACGTCTGCCACTTCGTGGAATTTAAGTTCTGTAATTATAGCTACACAACACAAACGTTATCAAAAGACAGGACTCATGCAACAGGCTGTAAATCCTGCACGGTGTGTTTGTAGTCGCATCAGACAGGGGTGTAGATGTACACTAACACCACTACCAGCAGGTTGAGCACTGTGCCCACGATGCCCACAAGGCCGAGCAGGTGCTCAGGGTCAACCTTGCATCTCGCTGACTGATGATCTGCCCATACACGATCATCTGAGACCTGAAAGACAGACATGTACAGTAAAGTGAGTCGCCACTGTGCAGAATGGAAAAAGAGCAGGGAAAGCAAAGGTGTGTGTGGGTTTTTTATGTCTAATATATTTACTTCTAATAGTGAATTGACTGTATTGTAGAGGATTTATGAAGCGGTTATAAATAAAATAAACACATGATCTGTTTTGGAAGTATTTTTATGACTCTGCATTATTGTACCTGCATTATAATTAATACAGTATTTTTTTTTAATGCTTATAAAATTGTGATTTATTTGTTATATTGGTTACAATTTAAGCTGCCCTCTTGGCCAGATCGCTCTTGAAAAACACACTCTTAATGTCAAAGAGACTTTTTACACGGATAAATAAAAGATATAAACGTCACTTTGCCAAAAACTGATTGCAGCTTCTACTTTCTGATTCGAATGTTATGTTTGACTTATTTTTGACACATTGTAGGCGAGAGAGAGAGAGAATCTACCACTAAGTGTCTTATACTATGAAATAGCGCAGGAATTTACATAGTTACAACAGTTATAAAACACAAAGAATAAAAAAATAAGTTACTTAAAAACAGTAAAAGACTAATGAGAGTGCAAATTGCAATAATAAAATATATGTGCATTATAAATCTATGAAAAACAGCCACATGAAGGTATAATACAAAAATATGTTTGGGATCCAGTGCTTGACAACTGTGTTGACCAATCAGAATGAAGAGTTATTATACATCTTCATAGAGAACAGTAGGAATGATTTCCTGACGCGTTCTTTATGGCAGCGAGGTTGAATCAGTCTGAGGGCAGAAGGAGCTCTTCTGCTTCAGAAGTCTGGACTTAGATTTAAATATACCCAAAATATAACAGTTTAAATTCCTGCACTAATTTAGAGCTGAGCTGTATTTATTATATCTTCTTTTCCAACAATGAAAAGTCAAGATTTCTATTGGATGACATATATTAGCCACCAGATGGCGACATTGTTACATGCTTTACAACTACCAGGAACCAGACCTCTGATCAAATATAACATTTCTATTCGGTTCTATTCTATTCATTGTAATTAGGTCCACATCTGGACACATTTCATGTCCCAAAAAGTTTTACATTTGCTAAAGTTATATTTAAGTTATTTTTTTTTTAATTAGACACACAGTAAGAGGTATTATATTTTGTTCTGTATCTGTGATTTGTTCACATATGTAGGTTTGTATCTGTACACATTTTACGTCCCACTTGTACTGAATATAATAAATATGTCTCATGTAATATATCAGTTATTTTTACCCATATGAGCTATTCAATCCCATTCTGTCATTTGTACTCAGGTGCATATTAGCACACACTTTAGTGTCTTTCGCTCTCTTTTAAAAGGTGATATCTTGAAAACTGCAGTCTTGAGAAGTAAAAAATTAAAGGTTAATATATTTTGTTCTTAAAGTTTATAAACATAAGTCCCCTTTCCTTTGGGAAAAATAAAATACTCATAATTTTGTGCACTTTACCTCTCTGGTGTTTCTTTCTGGTGTTCTCTTTCCTCTGTCGTCCCTTGGCTCCAAACCGGGCTCCATTTTTCACCCTTCAGGATCTCTCAGAGAGCAATAAAAACTACTTCGACGTCAATTACAATCCACTCCCAAAGCAAATAGATCCAAATGTTCACAGAGATGATGACTGGCAGGACTGCGTGCGCGACTGGTTGCTCTTGGATTTAAGTCACTTGTATCCTCCTCTCCCAGGGCTCTGAGGACCCACAGGTCTGTAATGTGAGCGAATAAAGGGATGCTGTTTTTTTCTCTCTTGGTTTTGTTTTGTGCGTTGTGCATCACAGACTGCTACACAAGGCCAAGAAGCTGCTCAGCTGCCCTGCCACTATTTCTGTGTCAGGTCATGTAAAGTTGGCTTGTTGCTGCATGAGTGTGCGTGTGTCCACTGGGTAATATTACCATGGGAGTGAAGGGCCTTAAATATTTCATGGTGATATCACAGATTTTACTTGCGTTCATGTATGAGTGTGATAGATAAAGTCTGCTGTGAGAGGAGAAATTTAATATTTTGATGATATTTAAATTTACTGTTGCTTGAAAACATTCTCTTCTTTAAGTGAAATTGCTTCCTTAGTACACCGGTCTTCATTTTGCACCTTAAACTATCAAGGTGAAAAGAGCAGATATATGCAGGCTAGTGCAGATTCCCATCACGAGCAGTTTTTGCCGCTGATGAACCTCTGAATTAAAGATCCACTGAGGGTGTATTTTAAGCCAAGGTGAGGTGTCAATAAGGGTCATGGTCTAACTCCTTCAGGCCCTTGTTACTTAAACCAAATGCATGGTAAAACCACAAGAGACCGTATCTAACCAGTCGCATGTTTGATCACTGATTCTTCTCTTTCTTAAATCAATCCTGGATAAATTCTTATGCTTTAACTGTGCAAATATATAGAAATCAGATGACTGCTGAGACGAGAACACTTGCATTAATAGTTAATCATCTGGATCAGGATAACTGTAATGTAGTCCAACCATAAATGTATGGCAACAAGTGAACTGAATATGGCTAATAAACATGCAAATGAGTGTCTAT
>VOQK01003988.1:15518-27192 GCA_015052645.1 Benitochromis conjunctus | reverse complement strand
CCAGCTGTCACTGCTGGCAAATATTTTAACTTCTAAGATTGAAAACAGACAAGTAATTATAAAGAACCTTTAAAGATGAAGAATAAAGAGCTGAAAATGAAAGAACATACAATATGTGATAGTTATTCACGGCATTCTCGGTCACAAAACAGGCACAATCAGCTGGGATGAAAAGATACCAAAACAAAACCCATCACTGCAAATGTGTTGAGAAGTCACTTAGATGACACTAGAAGCCCGTTCTCATTATGTAGCTCTGTGTTTTGCTGTCCAGACCCCTGGGCTCCTCCTCCTTTGAGCAGAGTCTGCTTCCAGCTATGACGGCTTTGTTCTTCCAAGGCCTCTTTGGGGCCTGCTAATGCAATCAGTGCGAAAAAGCTCAAACATAAAATATAATAGGGGGGGAAAGAAGCAGGAAGAGTTATAGGGCTGGGATGAATAGTTTCCCCTTTGAGTTGGTTCCGTTTTTGTTCAATTTATTGCTCTCAGCTAGCTCCTGACCAGAGAGCTCTCTCTGTTTCAGCTCCACACCGGAGGGGTCTAGTGAGTCTGCAGCTCCCTGACCTCGTCTGCGAGAGCCAAACACATGTTCTGTTCTACAGGTTCCCCTCAATCACCCCAACGCTGCAGCAGGACTTAGTTTAATCCGTTTGATGCTAACATGTTGTATGTTGTCATGGAACGGCCTAACTGGAGATAAATGGGACTTTAAACGGCAGAGCCGTGTAAAATCATCAAGATGGAGTTTGACTTTGTGTGAATGTGTGAATTGAAGTGAACTGAAGAGGTGAATGCACTTTAACCTCTTTAAAATTACAGAAATAGATGAGTTTATATCTCTGAGTCACCAGAGCATACCCGAAAGTAAAATAGATATTTTTTTTATTTCAGGGGTAAAGTTTGGAGCACAAATTCTCACCACTGACCAGTACTAAAACAAAAACCTCACTCACTGAGAACCTGCACAGACATATTTTACTCATCCAGGTCATGGTAATCTAAGGAGTCTGGAAAGAAAGCAACTAGACTTCATTTTCATGAAGACGTTTCACTGCTCATCCAAGAGGTGTCTTCCACCATTTGGATTTAGAACTGAAGAAGCCGCTTTCTTTCATCCCACCCCAAGGATCGGGTCCCCCAACACAAACAGAGTAATATAGTGTACGCTGTTAAGTGCCAGGGGGATTGGCCAGGATTTATACATCGGGGAAACCAAACAACCTCTGGCTAAGAGGATGGCACAACACAGAAGAGCCACCTCGTCAGGCCAGGACTCTGCAGTCTATTCACACCTACAGGCCAGTGGACACTCTTTCAATGATGAGGAGGTACACATCCTGGACAGGGAGGGACGCTGGTTTGAGCAGGGAGTCAGGAGGCCATTTATGTGAAAAGGGAAGACCATCTCTGAATCGAGGAGGGGGCCTATGGGTACATCTGTCACCATCTTACAATGCTGTGATTGCAGCCATTCCCCAACTCTCTGTGAATGGTACTCATGGCCATTGATCAGTGGTTGTTGATCAGTGGTCATAATCATTGCATATTAATGATCAAGGAACAGACCTCCCAGCCCATTGTTCCTCCAGTGGTGCTAGTTTCAGTCTTTATGCAAATGTGCTGTTTATAAGGTTGGGGAAACCTGCAGTCAGCTGAGACTGAAGAAGTCACTTGGATGATGACGAAACGTTTCTCCCACTGAAAACGCTACGTCCAGATGAACACAATCAACTTTTTGGGATTTACTTACCTGGAGCATGCATCAAGATGTTTCAGATCTACAGTACAACATAACGTATGTTTTATAAAAGGCCGTACACATCAGTGCAGTCCACTATGAGTCAATAAACTCCTGACGAATGTTGTTCTGTCTGTAAAAATAGATGCTCACACCCATGTCAAGCTGAGAGCAACATATTGATTTTATTTGATTGCTTTTAAAACCATTTAAACTGAAGCTTTTAGCGTCACAGTTACTCTGTGAACAGTTAATTAGAGGTGTCTATGCGATGGAAAAACCTATTTTTCCCTCTGTTATCCTCAGGAAGCACACATCAAGCCCAAGCTGGAAAAAGTCAGAGTCAGGCTAACGCTTTGTTAGAAGCAAAATTAGCTTCAAGCGTTGGCTTTCTGAGACATGTTCAGTTGTGAAAAAATGAGTCATTCCCTCATGTTTCAAAAACTGAAAAGCATCACTCTGCAACCTCTGGGTCCATGATTGCCAGTGCACCAGTGATGGGGCTGCACGGAGCTGGCGTTTCTCGCTGAATGACTTCAACATTGCCTTTAGGAAATCAGACTCTGGTTCCAATCCCAACAAGGACATTTATGTTTTTCCTGTACGGTCATATAGACTGTTTGGAGCTCCAAAAATGGAGCCACACGCATGGATGACTTTACTGATGATTTACCTTTATGGCTAACAGTTTGACTTCTGTGGCTCTGATTTCTCTCCAACAGGCGACACGCTGTGAGGTGATGTATTGATCACAGCAATCTGTGTCACTTTGCAGGGAACACTGCGTTAATGTAATAATGCCAGAGGCTCAGAAGGCACTTTTTTGTGTGACGGTGAAGCGGTACAGAGCACAGTGGGATATTTTTCTGGTTTGATCCTGTGAATGATCTCAGTCTGGATATTTGGAAGTCATCATGTGAAAAAGGCCTCGACCCTGATTTTTGTTGTTGTTGCCTGGACTCATAATTTAAATTTGTGGTGTAGAAAACTGCAACAGAGAAGCCCATCATTAACTAAGACGCCAAATAATGTCGGTATTTGGCTGAACGAAATTCTGGTTTGGGTATCGCACATCATCTGCGGACACAAAGGGACAAATAAGTCAAATAAAATCTCGCAACTGAGCAAATCTTTGTTTCAGTTCAGATTTTTTTGTTTATGTATTTATTTAGCTTACACTGCATATGTAGGGCTACAGTTAACTAATGGACCAGTATTATTTCTAATAATACTATTTTCAAGTGAAGATAAGACTTTTTGCACATTACAGTGCAAAAGTCTTGAGGCACCTCTTGTTTCTTCATATTTTGCCAGGAAAATGGTAAATAGGTGCAGTGATTTATTAAAACGTGCAGAAATACATTTTAAATACGGTATATAAAGGCAAAAACAGAGTTCGTACAATTTTAATAAGCTTAAAAGTCAATGTTTGGTACCGCATATCTTCCAATAGTAGCCCCGGCGTTTATTCAAAAAATTATTCAGCCGGCCCGGCGTTTAAAAGAGACCGGCGGATGGTACGAAAAGAGTAGTAGCGTGCGGAAAAGACGGTGGGTCATTGGCGTTTACAGACCGGCTGCTATTGGAGACCGGCGTCTATTTGTGGTGTCATGTTTTCAAACCCGGTGTTTATTAGAAACGGGAGTCAATAAGAGACAGGCCACTACTAGAAGATATATGGTATCGGCACATTTGTTCAGCTGGAACTTCTTCAGGAATAGTTCTTCAGGGTTCTTGATGCCTTTTGTTCTGTTCTCTGTCAAGATGATCCTACACTGCTTCAATAATGTTGAAGGCCAAGCTCTGGGGAGGCCAGTCCATGAGTGCTAGTGTGCCACCATATGTTTTTCTATACTTTTACTTCACTGGTAATGCGTTTGGGTCATTGTCATGCTGAAAAATGAAGCCACTGACAATCAGAAGCTTTCTACCATTGTGGATCAAACACAGCCCCTAACCACGACTGATCCTCCACCATGCTTTAAACATAACTGTAGACACTCACTGTTGTACCACCTCTGTATACACTGATCACGACTTGAACCAGAAATTTCAAACTTGGATTCACCACTCCATAAGACTTGTTGCCATTTTTTGTGTCCCCACCTGATCAAATGGAAACAAATGATGTGTTTTTGCAGCAGGCTGCTAATCACGAAGTGTTTAAAGTAACCATTTCAAATCCTTTTATTGCCAAGTTGTCCAATATGTTTAGACATAACACTGGTTCATCACTTGAGTTAGGAGCCTTTTCATGCTTCAGTGATTCATAGGTCAGCGTTAAGTGGCTTAACAAGAAATAAAAAACATTCATCTGAACATCACGTACAAGGATTGAGCCCCACTCTCTTTCTTAGGCTGAGTCCATTTGTGCTGCTTGCATCTCCAGTTGTGTTCTTTCCATCATTACCAACGGCTCATAGGTGAAATAAATCGACCGCCTCTTCTTCACAATCAACTCCGTCTTCACCACAGTAGGCCAATAAAGCAGTCTGTATGACTACAGTTAGTATTTTTTAATTTATTTAGTATCATTTTTGCAGTTTAAGGTATTGTGTGCAACTATTACTGCTGCTGCTGTAGTTCACTATGCAAACATGAAATGGTCCTTTAGTGAATTGTAGATATGAAAGTATTGTTCTTTGTTAAACGCTATATCAAATAAGGCAGGAAGAAGAAGAAGCTCAAATTTCAGTTTACAGGGTTTCAGTCAATAACTTGTATTTATTCCCATTTAAAACATTTTTATTTTGTTAACCAGTTTAAGTTGCTTGGAAGGATTGTGATAGATATTAAGTCCACTTAAACCACTTTTATCACCGTATTATTTTTGTTGTATTGATCTTATTGTTTCAATAAAGGATATATTTGTTATATTTGGAATCTCACTCTTAAGTGTCTTTAAACTGATATTTATTCTCTTCATATGCTTCTTTAAAAAGTTATTTTTGTCACATAGGTAATAATTGTGATTTACATCCATTGGTCACGCCTTATTCAGCTTCCACTCCTTATCACACAGTTATGATGTGTATGCTTCTTTGTGAAATAACACAACTGTGTTGGAATTGCAGTATACATGTGTTTGAATCCAGGTCATCATTTACTGTCTGCTTCGATCTAATTGCTCTGGTGCTACTTTTTGCAGAGTCTCCGGAGGAAACGCTGCTACCCCATTTGGCCATTGTTAGAAAATGATTTACGAGAGAAAAGTAAGATTTAAAACTTGGAGAGAGGTTTAAATTCCTGATTGTTTCTGTAACATTTTGGTTTCAGGCATCGTTGCACGTGAAAAGTGAAGTCAGTTCAGTTTGAGCTGTAAAACTTCTCCCTTCCCTTTCTTCACATCAGCGTAATCATGTAATATGTTTTAGGTGCTGGTCTGCTTCACCTCACAAAACCATTCAGGAACCGTTTCACTGTCTGGCTTTCATCACCGAACGCTCCGTCACTCCTCCTTGACCGCTGCATGTTGTTTAATCATCCTCACCCCGAGACGTGCATCGTGGAGTCTTGGACGCTGTTGCCTCGCCTGTATACGTGTCGAGGCTATTGCCTCGAGGCTTTTAATGTTCTGAAATTTCCATGAACACACCAAGCAGCTCTAGCAGGGATGCTGCCATATGCTACTTCTTACACGACCATTTACATTGATTAAATCTGGTATTGCCAAAGTTTGGATAGTTAAAACTAAAATTTAATGTTTCAAAGTAAAGGTTTTTGACATCTTCATATAAATAAATGCTCATTTTTGCCCAATTCTGTTGCTGATTGCTATAACATTCAGTGTTTCCCATCTGTGATCTAACTTCATAAAAGCTTTTAAACTTGGCATTTTGAACACTTTGGATTTTCATAAGAAAAATCCTTTGGCTCACAGGAAGTAATGCATTTTATGATTCCAGATTTTTTGTAATAAAAAGAAGAATGACTGGTTTGAGGAGGTGTTTTGTACTTCAAAGACAAAATCCTCAAGCTAACTGTACTGTACCGAATTATCAACATCACCGAGTATCACGCTATACACTAGGGCAAATCAAGAGCTCCCTAAATCAGTAAAAGAGGGCCATAGAGTGGCGTCTGCAATGCAAACCAGTGCAACAAATTTATATAGCTGCTTGAAAACACACCACAAACTCCAGGATAATTAATGCATTAATTATTTTTCCAAAGTGGAAAACCTTTTTTTACTTTTTTACTTTAACCTGTACTTTACTTTAACCTGTACTTTACTTTTTACTTTAACCTGTACTTTACGCAAAAGCGCTTTTCTAGGACTTTTATTCAGAAACACCATGCAGGTACAAAGAATGTAGTGAAAGGTTTTTTATTTTGGTTTTAGGAGATGTATTTTGATGCACTTTGGTCAAATGAATAAACATCGTGTGTCTGCAGTGATGTTTTAATTACCTGGAATTTAGCGCCCTGTAAAAGGGAGAGCAGCTCCCTTTTGATTTAATGTTGTTTTAAGTTTTGGCACAAATGTTTGTATTTAGAAATTTTCTTCTAAACTATTTACTCAATTTTGGTTAATAAGAAGAACCAATGACTGTCGAAAATATGGATGCCCTAATAGGCCCCAAAACTGAAGCCAAAACATCTCTATCGCCCCCTGGTGTCTGGCT
This sequence comes from Benitochromis conjunctus, assembly GCA_015052645.1. Classification (NCBI taxonomy): domain Eukaryota; kingdom Metazoa; phylum Chordata; class Actinopteri; order Cichliformes; family Cichlidae; genus Benitochromis; species Benitochromis conjunctus. The sequence goes on along the minus strand of VOQK01003988.1, from coordinate 20,829 downwards.
GTAGTATAGGTCATAAACCCCGCCATGTTAGCGGATGGGACTGGGGTCAGACTAAAATATAATTTTTCCCATAGATTCTTTCTTTCATTAATAATAGTTCTCATCATGCTGATTTGTGTTCAAGGGGTCTCCTTTCTCATAAGTTTGATTGTAATTGCTACCCCCATGATTGGAAGGTCGGAGGCTCAAATCCACCGAACGGCTACCCTGAGGTACCCTACACTCTGCTCCCCGGGCGCTGGGGGAGCAGTGTGAAAATTAAACATTATCATAACAACTGGCAGCTGCAGTCAGGAAGAAACTTGCGTATCTCTGTTCAGGAATGGCATATAGAGCGGGGACAAGCGGGAAATTTTGGCTTCATTTTTGTACAGTGGGAGGAAGTTCAGCCAGGTCGTCCATCTTTATACAATCATTGAGAAGGACCAATATCATGTTGATGCAGTAATCTGTACATTAAAAGGAATGTCACACTATGTCGATGTGAAAGCAGTGTTATGTTTAAGTGCAATAAAAACATTTGTCACTAAAATAAGTGAATAACCTTAGTAAGGAACTTTCAATATTGATCATAATAAAAAATCAATTTGGCCCCGATCGTACAGCATTGCTGTACACCATGAATCACTACCTTTATTCTGGATACAGATATCCTTTTGAGATTTGTGCGTGCGTTACTGACAATCCAGAAATCCTATTCCAGTGTCTGTTTATCCTCTCATCAAATAAACAAATGTAATATTTATACGACATTGTTCTCTTCCTACAGTTAAAATATTTCTGATAAGCATAAATGTCTTTACTTGGACAATAAAATACTACAGTCATATTTTTCTGGATGGAGTATTTTTCATTTTCATGATAATACCTTTACAAGGAGGGCCTTTTTTGAAGGGGTACTTTTGCAGCATTGCCAAAGATGGAAATACATCTTCCAGCGCTGTATATTTAGATTTCTCTCCAGGGCCTAAAAGTATATTTTATGTTGGTGATCAAAGTGTATGAACCTGTGGGCAATACTACACAGGCAGTCAGAGAAAATCCCAAAAGGTAGAAACTTTGTTTTCTCTATCAATGATTCATTTTGAGGCGCAGACTCCACGACTTGTTCATTTGAAGTTTTTTTTCTATTTATTTCGGCTTTACCCGCGAATATCCCCTCCTAACATTTGGACTGAGCGGCCCACACCTTCAGTCATTTTCAGGAGTCAGTCTTCCAGCTTTCTTTTGTCACTCATTATTATTTATCCTCCTGGCAGACTGGACCCCATGTGGCAAATTTCTATAGTTCAAATGCAGACGTTCAATTCATCTGTAAATCCATCCTTTAATACATCCATGTTATTAATTTGCTCCTTTCCTCACATTGTTAATACTTCTTCAGCCATCAAACATCAGAAATCCTTTAATCTGCTGTTATGACATTCATTTTTAACTAATACCACAAATATTATCTACAAATACTAACACACACCATAATAAAAATACCCTTAAAATATCAGCTTCATTAAAGAAGACAATTCTTTCCTCTGTTACACTCATGCAACTGTATATCACCACTGAATATACAAGTCATCCCATAAGCAGCAATAATAGTCCCCATGTCCTCTTCTGAAGTGGTTTGTATAACATATGGCACACATTTGAGAGCAGCTGTGAGCGTTTTCAGTCACCATTCTTTATATTGACATATGGCGAGGTCATTCACAGTCTATGTTCAATGAATGTTGTGTTCCTAAACAGTTCGTACATTCAGTAAGAGCCAGTTTGAAGATAGTTAGCCCTGCTGCTTCCTTTGACTCGACAGAGGCGTCAAGAACAGAGTCAAATATCGAGTTCGGCAACGGAAAGCTTCAGATGAGGGAAGGGAGGAAGTCGGACGCAGGAACCACATGGATCACGCTTTTCAAAATAAACACTCTGGGCAGACCAAATATGCCGCATCTGAAAAGCTACTGGTGTATTTTGGTGTGGAGGTCAGAACCAGAATGCACCACAGACTGGTGTCTTTGTGGTAGAGACAGCAAACTCCACAACTCACAATCAGTGCACTGACTTTACTGTTGGATGTGTCAACAACAGGGCTAATGCTCATTTCATATGATTGCATCAATACGAACTGCGTAGCGTTTACTGATGAGTCACACACAGGGTTTACTGCCTGGTTGTTTTATTAAAGGTTTCGCCGGTGTCGGCCCTTTCATGCGTCTAGTGTAGGGCTGAAGTGTAGAAACCCGTGAAGTCATCAGTAAACTGAAGATAGGCCGAAGCTCTTCATCGGTATCAACAGTGCTGTAATTGTTTATCATTGTTTGTATTGTACATCTGAATGCTGATATTGTTGATTAGCTTGAAATGAAATGAAATGAAAGTGAAGGAAACGATTTGAGTCAACAAAGCAACAGAAATTTAAACAACCTGCATAAACAGAATCCCCAAAGAGGAAATTAAATATGACAAAATAAAAATCTACCACACAATAATTGTGACATCTTACGAAATGATCAAGCGCGAGAAATCAAAATATTGTGGCACTTTTTTTTAAAAAGGATAATGGGATATTACAGCTTTTGGACAGTAAGCATGACAGATCTTTCGAAATGGCTGAGTGACTCCAGGTGTTTCCAAAACAGATGTTGTGTGCTGGAAATTAACTCTTTAATTAAAATCCCCCCGGTAGTGTGTGACATTTAACTTCATAATTAAGAGAGCCGGGAGTCCGTGGGAGCCCGTGGGAGATCGTGGGGGCCTGTGGGGGTCTGAATCTCCTCTCCACCATCATCGAAACTCTTCGCTACTGAGTCATGATGCAACACTGCTGCTTTACTTCCTCAGTTCACTGCAAGGGGTAAGCATCTGTTTCCACCTCATCGTAGCCTTAAAAATGAACGTGTGCACACGAGTGACCTCTTACTGTAAATGTCCTCCAGACAAACACAAGGGGTAGACTGTTTCTCTTTCAGTGCACGTGTGGGGGTCTACAGCCACAATGACCATACATGAACCCGAATGCCCAAACCACAGCCGTGCTGCACTGAAACCCATTTAAAGAACTTAATTAGACAGACAAAAAGGTCAAGATGTGAAGGATCATGATGGAGTTTAAGGTTTGAGAAGGACGGGGTGGCATCTGTTTTGTGTCCTGCACCTCCTACGGCTAAAATCTGAGACTGTTCTCGTTTTTGGGAAATGATGCTCAATCCTGAATCAGATTTTTGTTACATATTGTTATTATAACTCATCCTGCATTATCAGGCAGTGGTAAACAAGAGTAACTTAACAGTAACAAGATGTGGAGCTTTGAAAGCTTTGTTTTTCTCACTTGTTTTGAGCGCCGTTTGGCAACAGAACGTGTGGTCACATTATTCGCTGATCGTCGCCGATGTGGTTGGAGATGTAATGTTTTGGGTGGAGCATGGTACTGACAAATATGGCCTGTGTGGATTAATCCATTTACTTTTCATCAATCTGGAGACCCGTTGACCGCTCCCAGGGCATTTTATGGCACGGCATTTTAATCAGCTCGCCTGGTTGCATTTAATCGTGGCTTTAAAGTGAGTTCAACAAAGAGGAAGTGGTTCCTTATAAATGAGTGTTTTAGCTTTCAGTGAACAGACTTATAAAGCTTGGTTATTTGTTTCTTTTATTACTGAAGTCTTTGTTCTTCTTGCTTCAGACACACTCCTTTGGCGATCACAACTATGCAAGATTTGCAAATTACAGTGTCTACAACTCTTCTTTAAGCTGCACATGAGTTTAATGCAATGTGTCATCACCAGGGCTAATTATCATGCTTTGGCTCGGGAGTGTTAAATATATCTCAATATTGCGTACATATATACATACAAGGGGAAAAATTAGTATTTAAAAGTAGGGCTGGGTTTTAATGATTGATTTTCCGATTAAAATCGATTCTAGCTTGAATAACGCAATATCGATTCATTAAAATCCTGAATCAATTTTTAAATATGAATGTATTTTGCCAGAAACACCAGAATCTCAGGTTAAAGCTTTCATTTCAACACCCACCAAACAACTAAAACAGCAAATGAGAGCAGATAAACGGATTCCACACAAAGCGCAGACCCAACGCATCAGAATCTGTGAGAAGTCGGCTTTCTTACCTGACGCCACGTACACGGATACACCGTCAGGGCTACAAGCCGACATCTTACAGATTCTGATTCTGCAGGTTTTGTCTCTCTCCAATCAAAATTCACTGAACCCGCAGCAAAAGAAGATCAACTATGTGAAACTACGCTTCACATTTGATAAACATCGTCATGAATTCCCTCTGACGTTTGCTGTTTTGCTTCCACCACCATAAAATCACACTTCCTGCACAGTTCTCTCTCTCTCTCTCTCTCTCTCTCTCTCTCTCTCACTCTCTCTCTCTGAGTGTACTTAAAGAACAGTTTCCCATCTCAAATCTCTGTTTTCTGCATTATTGGCTTTCTTATTATGCATCGTCTACCATTGTGTACAGCACTATCGGACACTGTTCTTTTTTTTTTTTTAATGACTTTCTAAAAGAAATCCTCATTTCTTCTGTTCAACACCGAAGAAATGTAAACTTTTTAAAATTATGCCAAAATGCAAAACTCTTAGCTGTCTCTAAAAAGCTTCTGTAACATTACTCTGCTTCATTTCAGCAGCATCAGGTAATGTTCATATGTTGATTCATGCTTTTCTTTCTTTTTTTTGTTCTACTACAAAATATTTTTAAGGAGGTTTATCTGCTGTAAAAAGCCACTCCAGGAAAATCTCCTTCATGTTTTTCTGCTTTATCCTCAGTTACTTTGACACAAAGGCATCTGCTGTGATGCTCACACCTCTGATGAAGCCTCACAAGTGTAAGCTTTGTTTTTATAGATATAAAAATATGGATATGAATTATAATAGAATTATAATATTTCTGACTCTTTGAGGCAAAATTTCCCCCGATTAAAATCGAATCGAAATCGAGGATCGAATGGAATCGGGACCTTGTGAATCGGAATTGAATCGATTATAGAAATCAGAGCTGATACCCAGCCCTATTTGAAAGTCAACAATCATCTAGACAACACTGATAATCTGTCATTTTCGTGTAAATCTGGAATAATCAAAGCTTGACAGTTTTAGAAACATTTAAATATGCAACAAGAAATTTTTGTGTAGCCCAGTTCTAATGTCATTGTGACGACAAGGTCAACTTGAACGTGACATAAACAAAAAGGTAAAAAAGGAAATACATGGAGACAAGACTGACTGCAGAAACAAAACAAGCTACAGGGCACAAGGGGGGGGGGGGGGGAAAAAGGGGGGGGGG
>VOQK01003982.1:10735-29892 GCA_015052645.1 Benitochromis conjunctus | reverse complement strand
AAAGTGTATATTCAGTCCAATCAAATTAGTGAAAGAACTAATGTGAAAAACATCATCCATCCATCTATCCATCTATCCATCCATCCATCCATCCATCCATCCATCCATCCATCCATCCGTCCGTCCTCCCAATTTAAAGTTAAACGCTCTAAAGCTTATAAAGTCAAAACTGTTTCAGTTGGAAAATGCTACTTGCTCAAAAGTCTCACGCATAACCTAAAGTCACGTGATCTACAGGTCTAACTCTAGCCAGCACATCACAAGCACTGCACAAGCACTGCACATCATCCTGCTAATTTTGCAGTTCTTTCTTAATACACAGTACCAAATATAAGCAAACCTGTTTTAATGCTAGAAAAATGATCTATGCCTACTTGTTTTATCTATGCTGTGATCTTACACTGCTCCAACAGTTTAATGGAAACTTGGTTGAACATTTCGTCAACACTTTATTTTCATGACCTTCACAATATCTTATGTAATATTAATCAACGCAGAGCCCTTGATAGATACTATTAAATGGCATTGTGTTAATTCTCACTCAGAGGCCTCTGGGTAGCATGTTGCTGTTTTTACCTGCTGTATATCACTTCACGGGCTCTAATCTCTTTTCAGATGGTGTGATGTAAGAGTGATTAGCTTGCAATAGCTGCACTGTGATTGTATGATCATGCAGTAGGTGTGAGGTTTCATCACCCTTTCGTGCCTCTCCGCTTTAGTTAAGAATGAATGAAAACGGACTATTTTCCAAGTAACGCAAACACCTTCTGACATCGTTCTAGAGAATGCAATTATAATCACTAATGGATTATGTAGCTGCACTAGTTTTGTATGCCCACTAAGAAACATGGCTAACAATTCAGGCCAGTCTGGGGGCTTATGTGAAACCACTCATTAAATGATTTAGATAATATCAGCTGCAAAGGATTTAATGAGTCTGGCACTTAACTAAATGACAAATTTTACTCTTAGCCTCTTACTCCTAAATGCTACTGTCAGATTTGGGGGGTGTTCAAAAAAAAAAGAGACTAGATAAGATAAGACGTGATATAAGAAAAAACTGTGATCATTTACGCAGAATAAAAGTAAAGGAAGGAAAAAAAAAATCACGACATAATATACAGTTACAATACCAAGACAATGAGTATAAATAAAAATAGCTGTCAGCTGTCCAAATCCATCTGATGCATAACTGGCCATCTTTAGCAGGTTCTGTTTATCCACAGCTGAGGGACACAAGTCCAAAAAAGTTTTGTCTTGGAAACAATTTTCCTTGACCTTGACATGGTCTAATATCTATTCCATACTTATTAAAATCAACAGCATATGTTCAGTGAAATTCAACTCTTGGACAGAATGGTATTCATGTGAGTGAACAACATGTGGCTGCATACCTACATGCACGTGTAATAATATATCTGTACATATAATTGCACCATGTGCCTGTCAACACATACAGTATGTTGCTCTTTTTGTACAGCTACTGGCGTGTGGTTAGGCGTGTGTGTGTGTGCCATGTTGCCCCAATCTCTTCCCTCTCCAGTGTAACAAAGCCATTAAAAATTGATTTAGGGAGCTTGGCTGCCTGGCTCTGCCTTTGTTAGCAACCTGCGCTGTGACACGCACATTTAACAATGTATTTGCACTCAAGTGTTTTTTATGATTTTGTATTCCTTCTTATTTTTGTATGCATGTCTTTGTGTGTAAGAGCATAGCCTTAAGTCAGGGATGTCAAACTCATCTTACATGGCGGGCCACATCCAGCCCTCTTTGATCGTGAGCGTGCCAGGGTGGTGAAACTCCCCTTTCTGTCAATATAAAGAAGTTTGACTTTATGTTTAGCTGAGATGTCTTAAAAAACAAGAAAAAGACTTAATTTCAAGTATTTCTTTGTTTTTCTAATGATAAATACATGATTAATTAGACAAACAATGCTGCTGTCGTAAAGGAAAGAAATCTTTCAGCATACCTGAAAAGAAGTTTCTGTTAATTCACAGAAAATGTCCTGTTGTTTCCTTACTGTAGACCCACTGTTAAAAACAGAAATGTGTACACTAATGTATCTGTTACTGTAGTCCAGTATGGATGGCCATGTGGGAGCTCTTTATTAGCCGGAAAAGCTGTAAAACGTATTAAAAGTCCAATTAAAAGTCCAAAATTTATGCCCTCCTTATTTTCCAAAGTCATCCAATGGGCCGGTTTGGAGTGTTTGCTGGGCTGATTGTGTGCCCTGAGCCTTATGTTTAACACCCCTGCTTCGAGTGAAAAATGTGGCTTTTTGCTCAAATTCAGTTCGTAGACAAACTGGACGGACTAGCTGAACCCACTAACATGACAAATCAAAAATGATTAAAGCTCTTGTCAAGGTGTTTAAGTTGTCTCGTTGCAGATGACCACAGTGTAGAAAAGAACTGATTTATTGGTTACTGTCTCTTGTAGCACTAAGTATCTTTGCGGTACATTATCCATCTGTTCTGCATCCTAAAGCATTTGTGCACATTTGCTATGGAGACATAAGACACTGAAGGTTTGAGCTCAAGATGGCAAAATATAAACATGTCTAGCTACTGTAAAAACATCACAAAGACATAAGGTTTGTTCCAATTCTTTAAGTTGCTTTGTTACATGAGCCGATGATCTTGGTGGGGACACATATGCATGTTCGGGAAATGGATTAGCAAGATCACAAAATATAAACCAGTCAAGCATGAATGAAGAACAGAAGCTAACTCGCTTCCTCACTATCAACAACCTCCTTCCATAAATGAGAGGAGAAACGCAAGCTGCCTGATTCCTGTGTCTGCCCCAAGGCGTGTGGTCAAACGTTGCCCTGCATAAAGTCTCTGCGGTATGCAACTGCAGCCTGAGTGAGTACAGCGAATAGTTAGTGACAAAAGTAGAATGTAAAGAGGAGAGGAGGAAGAAGAGGAGCTGAGAGGAGGGGAGGAGGTGTTACGTGATTCCTCAATAGGCAGGGTCACTCTGACACCCAAGTATTTACACGTGCATGTATATAAGTGCGTGCATAGGTGCATGTGTAGATTTTGGGTGCCCCCTGTCCAGGTCAAAAAAAGCTTTCTGAGAATAGCCTGGCAGGCTTGATGCCACATCACCAGTAACGTGGCTGCAGAGGTGACCTTCTGTTACACCTTCAATACATCAGTCCCAGCATAAATAGGCACATGATGACATTTTGGCACAGTTCAATACGAATGAATTGCACATTTTAACAATTCAAATGTTATTTCGCACTTGAAATTCTGGACTGTTACTGATCTTGATAATAATCTGGCTGATGAAATTCAATGTTTTGTTATTTAATCCCCAGTTTGTACCACTTATAAGGTCTTCTGCTCTTTATCAGACTATCTGAGCAATTAGCCATCTCAGCATTGTTGTTGTAACAGGACAAATAAGCATTGGCCAGTGCGATCAATAAAGTTCATTTTACAAGTCAAGATGCCAACGAGGCCGATATTGGCTGATATATTTGTGACTGTCTCCAAAGTAGCTTAAAAATGGCAACACTAAGCTAATGAACGATGAAAGAGAGGCCAAAAAAAATATCAATCGCTCTTTGTCTAATAACCAGATGTGAGTTCCTTTCACTGTATTTGCAGCCACTTAGAAAAATGAATGATTTTTTTTTTTTGCACGCAAAGAAAAGCACTGTTTCCCCTCCCCTGAATAAATCAAAACGTAAACAGAGCCATGAATCATCTGAAAAATGGCCAACATAAAAACCAAGTCACCAGTTACAGTTCCAAAGGTGAAAAAAGGAAATAGGAATTAATGTGAAAAACTGTCACACAGAAATATTCAAATTGATGGAAAATTAGTTCACAAGCATGAACTTAAATCTTTGAATAATGCACTCTTTAAATGATATACATATGAATTCTGCTGTGCTGAGGCTGTATAGGAGGCCCAGACAAGCAAAGATCCAAAAATAATCACATTTTTGTGAGTCTGTTGGTTTTCAGATGTTAATTAATTGTAGAGAACTTAAATTTGAATCACTCAGTTACAGTATCAACCAACGTAATGTAGCTTTAGAAGTCACTTCCTACCAGCAAAATCAAAGATGAAACATTTGCGGCTTAAAGTTTAAACCAAACAGATGGATCTTCCAGAATTTCTTGAGTTCCCTCCGTTGCTCATTAAAGCTTCTGAGTTTTCCAAAAGAAGCTCATGTGCTCAGTTAAAAAGAACAACTGAAATTTCCCAGTAGAGCAGAGCTAATGTGACTTTAATCACATGCAGGAAATCCATCTGCTGAATATCCTCGGTGCATGCCTCTGTTCCTTTGTTAAGGAGAGAAAGGGACTGAGAGGAAGAGAGGGAATGAATGAAAGCCACGAGGAGAGAAACGAATGCGGAATAAATGAAGGTCACAAAGAAAGAAAATAACAGGAATAAATGTGGAAGAGGAGCGAAGGAAGTATAAGAAAAGATACCAAAAGAGCATCTTAATAAAGAAACGCAACATGAGTTCAGTGCTTTATATTTTCCTCAGTGTCTGCCAGGTACTAATGACAATAATGATACAAGAAATAGGACAACTCAAACCCACACATACACACACCAAAACACTAAAGAGGTGGTGCAGGAGAATTTTAATGTGCTCCCTGTTTTACCCATTGCCCTTATTTTTACCTCCCTACTCCTTCTGGTATTTCCTGCCTTGTCTCTATTTTTCTTTTCATCCTTTCATCACTGTCTTCTTACTATATCTCCTTTCCTCGTTATCCCACCTCAGTGACTACACCACTTCTTTCTCCTCTCTTCTCCTTTCCCCTATTATCGACATATAACCAATCGCAATTATCATACTAACAATTGATTAGCAGACTGATGGAGCACATTGATTAATTGATACTTCTCGAAGTAAGCCTCCATGCACAGAATGTTGAACATGCCAGCTATCAATGCGTTCCTGTCTTTATTTCCACACAACAACATTATCCTCCACCTACCTCAGGTTATTTTTTCTTAACATTTAAGGTAGAACAAGTGTAAATTAACAGTTGCTGCACATGCATCATGAAATGAGTGCAAAACACACATGCACAATGCGCAAATGCACCTTCGCCTCTGTTCAACTTGATAGCAAAATGAACCGTGTAGAAAAAGTCGGCCTGAGTTTTCCCTGCAAACAGCTAACCATTGAACAACAGCCTAATCTGATTAGTGGGATATTTCACACACCGCTGATTGGGTTGTGATGACACTTTGGGAAAAAGGCACATCTCACAGCAGCACACTCTAGCATTTTCAAAATTACACTGATTGGCCCGGGGGGGGAGGGGTTATGAGTCAACACTCTGCATCAGTCATGTCATAAGAGCTTTCTCCTATGGTAATTTCCTACTTGTAAAGACCTATTTTCACTGCAATTACTCAACAGTGACAAGAAAACCTTTTTTTTAAGCATGTGGGATATGTTTCACTACAGTGATGTAATTGGCACAGGTCACTCGTTTTTCAGTCCATCTATCCAACTCATACAGTACCCTTTGTTCCTCTCCTTTCCTCTCTTCCCCTATTCCTGATCGCTGGTCACAGTAGATGGCTGCCCCTCCCTCAGCCTGGTTCTGGCGCAGGTTTCTTCCTGTTAAAGGGCGTTCTTGCTCCCCATTATCACCAAGTGCTTGATCACAGGGAAATGCCTGATTGGTGGGGTTACCTGTCTAATTTTGTAGACACTTTAAGGCAAGGGTTGTTGTGAATTGGTACTATATAAATGAAACTGTACTGAAATTAGTTTACAGAGTTACAAGTCCAAGCAACACCACATCTAGCTCTACGACTAAATCAAACAGGCCACAAAGGCAAGTTTAAAGGAATCCTGGCAGATCAGTCAATCTCAGTCCATTCTACACATCCAGTTGGCAGCAATTGAAAGCGTACTAGGAGTGACCCTTGAAGCTTTTTTCTGAACTGAGTGGTTCCTATCATATTTCAGGCCTGAAGGGTTAGGGTTAGGGTTAGCATAACTGGGTTTGCATGAGAAGTTAGTGAGGCTGGTCACTGTCTATGCAACTACTTTTGGAAAAACCAGTAAACTATTCTAATTGTTGTCAAATCATGTCTTTATTGATACGGTATATACTGAAGTTTCAAATCTGGTTATTAATGGTACAGAGGAGGTTGTCAAATGTCATCTTTATAGGGGAAAGAGTTACACGTCCTTCGACCAGGGTACAGACGCAAAACATCTACAAGTCATCTTTCAACCCACCTTCATTCCAGTTCAGTTTTATCTGTTCTCACGCATGCCCTCTGTTATGTTCTGGATCTTGCTGCTGCCTTGCCAATCTCATCTTTACCACATATGTGCAAGAAATGAATGGCCAGAAGGTTCAAGAACAGACCCATCCTAACAAATATGGAAGATCGACAGTCTTCTTTAAACTCTATCATAGTCCTAACTTAATTATATTTAGATAAGAAACATGATATGCAACTATGTTTTCTGCAGCATTCTGCAATGAGGAGGTTCTGCAGATTTGCTGCCTCTATTAGGAAATCAATGAGGATAGTTTCACTGTGTCGTTAGCTGAAAAGTTTTGTTGATTTTTTTTCATAGATTTGCCAAGCTGAATCATATGCTTTAGAGCGTATGAGCAGCATTGTATCACCTTTTGCCATTTGTCGTCTTTGCTCAGGGTCGTTCTGTAGCCTCACAATAACACTTGCACTTTTTTATTCTTTACATTCATCCCTTCGTTTCCTTCCCTCCCACTTTTGCTGTAATTTACAGATTCTGCATTAATCCATCTCTCCGTCACTCTCTCACTCTTCTCTTCCCATTTTCCCTCTGTATCATTCATGCTTTGTCTCTCGGTGCCAGACAGTCAGCACCAGGGGGTCTGTCTGCATTAAAGGCAAAATGATTGCGCAGACTAAAAGAAAAATACATGTGTTATTTATGTCTATGTACCAGTGGTTTGTGATGACTGCATGCGCATACATACATATGTACACTTGCCAGGAAAGGTGCAAACGCAGAAGCACACTTTTAATGTATCACAAACGTGAGTGCGCGCACACACACACACACACACACACACACACACACACACACACACACACACACACACACACACACACAGTAACCTGCTGCTTCAGCCTTCACTGCTGACGGCATATGGGAGTGTGCATGCATGTTTGCACGGGGGTTTTGGCAACCCGTGAGATAACAAATCGATGTGATACGGTCTCAGGATCAGGATTTGAGTTTGGATTGTGAATGTGTTTGTCATACTTGTCTTTTCTCTGTCTGTTCAGGTGATTTGGTGTGATTTTTCACATTCACCACATTGCTGGGAGCCTCACTCATGGTGCCTTGACACCGCTTCCACAGTCCCGTCCCTCCATCAGAGGAAGGCCGCAGCGCTCTGTGTCATGCCCCCCCACACCCACCTCCCTGGGGGCACTGGCCTTCCCCCAGCTAGCATCACTATCCACCACTACTACTTGGCCAAACCAGGTGAGTCAAGAAAACAAAGAGCAGATTAAGAGGGAAAAAAATGAGGGAGATTATGAAAAGAAAAAAAAAAACGGGAAGAGAGGAAAGCATACTGTTCCTCTCCTACTCAACTCCAGTCTATTTTATTCACGTCTATTGTACTCCAAACTATGCATGAAAGGAGGAACACTGTCTGTTTTGACAGCTGCTAATGTTTGCATGCCAGCATGATTGAACACACACATACCCACAGACATGCGCACGCACTGAAAGGACGAGGGCACTGAGCACACTGTGGCCACGTGCCAAAGCTTCCACTGAAATGCCACATTATTGTATTAATACAGCCAGTGAGATGTGGTGAGGATGAACCAGCAGTTTGTCTGTTTTTATTTTATTTTTTTTTTATCATATTTTCTTTCTTTAATTCACCCTTTCTTTCTCTTTCTTAACCAAGATTTCATTTTCTTTCTCTTATTGTCCTTGTTTTTTCTGCATCTCACTCCTTTTTTTTCCACCTATCACCCTTTGCCTCTTCCTTTTATTTCTGTCCATCCCTGCATCCAAGTCTCTTTGGACCCATTATCTTTTTTCTCCCCCCCCTCGTCTCATATTGCGGGTACACTCAGTCAAAACAAAAATCCATCAGAAGTCGGGTGGCATAGCAACAGATAGGACAGCTGTATGCATGTGTGTGTGTGTTGTGGAGCAGACAGTGGCACGAATGGTTCTCACTCTCTAAGAGATTCCAGGCAATTTTTCAGCTAATAGGCAAACACGAGGGCACTCCTTCCCTCTTTTGTTTTACATGATGCGCATGCTAGATGAGCACATGCTGTAAATGAATGGTTTTACAAAAAAAGAGAGACTAAGAGAACGGGGATCTTTGTCTTCCTGTTGGTGAGGTACGGTATTATTGCTCCTGAGGTGTCTTGGAAAAAAAACAAAGACGCCCCCACAAACTGCTGTGTAACACCGAGGACACTAAATAACAGGGCAACACTATCTGTCAGAACCTCCAAACACCCACACAGAAACTCTAAGTCAACAGATATGCCTCCCTCTGAGCTGCTCATTGTCTCCATATCAGCACCTTATATCTCTTCCTTTCTCTCTCTACCTGCACTTTACATTTTCTCCAACCTCTCCATGTCTGTATTTAATTCAAATCAGTTTACCTCGGATGTCTGTGTAAGCTATAGTAGCATATTTGCTGTAGGGTCCATTCTAAGCTGTTCAGGAATAGTAATTCCTGTAAAATATTCTATCCGCCTTTTCCTTGCAATTACACTGAATCAAAAAGAAGCACGCTGTGTGGATGCCAAAGCTCTCTCTAAGTTAAGATAAATGTACTTTATCGACACATAATGTGCATTACAAATATTTTCAGACTCTTTGAAAACAGGTGTTTTCTCTGTCTTCCCTCTGCTTTTTCAATGTTGTTCTGGATGGCTCTCGCAAAGCAAATACTCTCCCTCTGCTCTCTCCACTGAGGCTGTAATACACACACATACCTATACTATATAAGTTACTGAGAAAAGGATATACCGACAGTAGAAAGCAGTAAGAATTTCATTTAATCAGCACCAGCAATGACAGTCAAATCACGAAGCCTGCGTGTTGCTGAAGAAGTTCATTCAGAACTAGAATTTGACAGGGAGGGTTTAAAACTACGCGTTTCCATTGAATTGTCAATATAATTCTGCGCAAACCAGCAAAATGCTGAAGTACCTGAAAGGTGTGTTCAAAGGACAGAAAACAGATTAAGAAGAAAAATGGAGAGAGACTTTTGGGAAGTGTTTGTGTTCTTCAGCGTCTGCTAGTTTTGGCCTTGATGGATGGAGGCTGTGGCAGACATCTTGTGGGTGTTTTGCAGTTGTTGTGCCAAATAAAATTGTTAAATGCAAAAATGCATTTAAATGCTTTACCCTTTTGTCTGGAAAATTGATACTCGGATACTAACTGACACTAAAATTACTATAGGATTAGAGATTTATTCGCAACAACGCTGATATCAACAGCGTCGCCTTCATCCTGTTGACACAGAACTCCCCCCATTTTAATTGAACAGTTATCACAACCTGGCCAGCACACACGCTAACAAGCTGTTTAACTATTAGCAATTACCCACATTAGCTGTCATTATCATTAAGGTAGTGGCTAGCAGCTATGGCTAATGATAAAGTTAATGTGCAAGCTAGGCAACAAACATTATCAGGCCTGCTCAGCTGTAATGGACAATGTTAATTTAACAGGATAACACAATTATTTGTCCCTTAAAAAGTGTTATGTTTCTCTTAAAGTCTCAGATTAAAGCAAAGAAAAGTTTGTCAGCAACTAGACAGAAACAGTGGCAGCCTACTTTACCAGCTCTATTTGATCATATGAAAATATGATGCCAAGCCAAATAAACCCAGCTGCATGGTTCATGTCATGCATTTGCACAAACCAGTATCATTTTAAACTTTATTTTCAAAACAATCCCCCTTGTGGTATTGAAAACGGTATTAAGCATTTTGCTGGGTATCGATATCAAGTTCGAAATTCTAGCATTGTAACAACCCAGATATCTATTTGGACTTATATATTCCCTGGTGAATATAAGAGCTAGAAAAGCATGCACACCTTTGGTAAAATCCAGAAATACTCTAAATAGTTACACTACAGCATCAAGACGCTTTAAAGAAAAATGGCTAAAATGGCTAAAAGAGTTTAGACATGGCAGCTAAAGAGTTTGAGACTTAAAAACAAACTAGAGGGGGAGAATATAAAATATGAGTGGCACAAAGTGAAATAGAGGGAGCAAGAAAAACAGTCAAGCAGTGGGGAGCAGAGATGAGGAGGAAGAGAGATGTGAGATCAAAGAGGCGTAGTGAATAAGAGCAGACAGTGAGGAAGAAGGAGGAGAGGCAAAAGGGGAGAACAGAGGGGTCTGTGAGCGACACGGAGACCATATGGTGCCTCCAGGCCTCCACCATCCCAGCAGACTGTGAGACTCTTCTGACACACACACTTACACACAAGAAGGTATCAGTTCATTCCTACTCTCACACACACACGCGCACGCACACATAAGCATACACATGATCTGACTGCGAGCTTATGTGTTTGTTACAACCCCAAACAAAGCCCTGGCTGCAGAGCTTCTAATCAAGAGAGTGATAGTGAAAGAGAGAGAATGACAGCAGTGGGGATTTGGCTTTGAACAGCAATATAATACACTGGCTTGGGTTACAATATTTGCTTGGAGTCAAGCCATAATACCGTGACTTAGCATTATGCTTGGAGTACAGCTGTAATACAGTGCACTGACTAAGGGTGTAACATTAGGTTTGGAATTTAGCCATCACAGTTAGTTTAGCTCCTTCGAACTGACTTGCCATTAAAAACAGTAAAATGGATGCAATGAAAAGTACTTTTTGGTCCACCTGCAGCAGCTACCAGGTTGTTAAACTGATGGATTAACAAAGTGTAATGATTTAGGGTCGATTTTAGGGTAGTCAAGGTGCATACCAAATGAGCTAAAATGCCCTTTATTCTGAGAGTCCCGGGATAAACTCCCACTCAGTTAGACCTTTGCTGCTTGTCATCCCCCCCTCCCCCCATCGCCTATCTCTGCTGTGCTGTCTAAATAAAGGCGAGAGGCAAAAAATATAAAACAAATCCCTACCACCAGGTGGTTAGTAGCTGGTGGCACTTTTCAACCCTGCTGTGATGTTGGGTTTGGCATGAAATCAACCGCAGTGGGACACTGTGTGCGTGCAGCATTAGGGTTGGAGTAGAGGATGATCCCTTCACATAGTGTTATATGAGACTCAGAGTTAAATAGAAACTGGAATGACAGCTTGTTGGCAAACCATCTGGCTAATTCAAGTTTGTGATCAATAGCTATTTTAATGTAACTGATAGTTATTTTGATAGAGAGGCAAGAAAGTTAAATATCCTAATTACTAAAGTCAACAAAAAACTAAATTGTTTCATTAAAGTAAAATGAAAGATGACTTCTACTCTTTATTGTTTCTTCGTTCTGTAAAAGAAGAGGTAATTAATATTGTTCCCCTTTACTCAGTTTTACTTCAAATTTTCCATGTAGACTTTTCATATTTTCTTATATGTTATTATATTTTATGGGATTTTTTTTCTGTGCTCATGTAAATATAATCTGCTAAATGGTCACTGTGGGTCGCTCCCATGGTCAGCTTATTAGCTGTGCCTTGTAATATGGCGATTGATTGTGGCGGACTATAATCTAGTTTGTTGTGGCTCTAATTTTGTGACAGCTCGGCTCGAAGGCATGCAGAAATCTCCATGCATATATCCGCCAACTCTTTCTTCGTTACCACTGTGTGGTTAGATGCAGGTACAACAGGAAGGTGCCAGATGAAACACACAAATAAATGCTCCTGGCCCACTTTCAAAGGACACTGGCAGGGATAAATCCGCTGGATGGTGTTTGTGGTGCAGATAAATCCTAAGCACCACAAACAACACTTTAACACTCGCCAAATGATACAGATACAGTATCACACTCACAGCACATCTAGCACAGATCTAGCTTGACGCTGATAAGCAATAATGATCATAGCAAGGCTATTCCTGACAGAAAATACTCCTTTTTTCGCTAAGTAATCACAGGAAATGGCTGATAATGGTCCTAAATTAATGGTCGATAACACAGCGTTTTGAGATGTCCTCATTTTGTCCTTGTGAAAAAAATAAAAGCCTCTGAAAAGGTCATGCAATTAGGAAAAAAAAGATTTCCAGCACTTTGCAACTAATTCTAAATTCAGGATTAGAGCGGCTACTTCAGATCGTTCTAAATTTATATATTACAGTCATATAAAAAGAAGGTTTCTATTCAGTCCTGTGCCTGAAGTTCACTCTCACTGCTTCCACAAGAATTAAGAGGGTAAGGAGCAGTCAGGTGCTGCTAATTAAATGCACTTTAATTATTGATTATCTATAAAAACAGACGTTTGCAGGTCTGGAGCATTCAGCTGTGTGTAAACACAGCCACATTTTTCCTGGAGGTGGATGTCTCAGCAAATTCACCCCAAGGTCAGACCATGCAGTGCTCAGAGACACTGCAAAAAAATGCAAGAGCTGCATCTCAGACTTTACAGGCCTCAGTTGGCTTGTTACAGGTTAAAGTTCATGACAGTACAATTAGAAAAACACTGAACAAGTGTGGCTTGTTCAGAAGGGTTGCCAATGTTGCAACAACATCTTTGTACAGTCAAGACCAAAGTGGAGATGTCTGACCATAATGTACAACACCAAGTTTGGAGCGAATCAAACCCAGCATATCAGCACAAATACCTCATATCAACTGTCCGCACGGTGATGGAGGAGCGATGATTTCTGCTTGTTTTGCAGCCACAGAATCTGGACACCTAATAGACAAAGAGTTGACCATGTACTCCTCTGTATGCCAAAGTAGTTTAATGTGAGGCCATCCTCCAACACGTTCTCACTCCCAAAGCGTAACATTTACCACTATGTGACAAATCGTCGGTATATTACGCTTTCGGCCACCCAACACGTCTCTATGTTACGCGTTCCGAAACATGAGAACCGTTTGGACTCAATCTACACAAGTACATTCACTTTACTTTCTCATCATGAATCGATTTGGAAAACACCATCTAATATGATTAAGGGTGTGGTTAAGGTTAGGGATAAGGTTATGGTTAGGGTTAAGGTTAGGTGTAGGGCTGGAATACACGGCTGGAACGTGCGTTACCGCCGGGAGCGTCAATCTATTGGATTCCATCCACAACCCGGCGCGTATCATAGGGACGCTGAAGGTTACCTTTTGCGTTCCTGAGGGACACCTCGGACATAACAGTTTGGCTTACATTGGGTCATGATGTCACAGGACAATGATGCCAAGCACAGCAGCAAATCTCCAACAGAATCAAAGTGCTTGGCTGGAGTAAAGTTTCTTTCCCAGTACTGTCTTTTTTAACATTACTGTAAATTCAAGTCTAATTATATGATGCTAAAATTTTAGTTCAGAGCACATTTAATGAGAAAATAGCCAACGGAAAATTCAGAAAAGAAACTGGCATTAAAAACCACAGGATGACAACTATTTCATATATAGAAGTGTGCGTGTGTGTATGGATCAATACCATCTGCCTATCCATCCTGTCTGAAGAATGAGTGGGCATACATTACGACCTGTCACAGATCCAAAGCAAAGTCTATTCTATTCCTGTCACGTTGATGCGGCTGCGACATCAAAAGGCGGACGTCCTTCTTTTTCTTTCCAAATTTTGAATGTGTTTAGCCTTGAACTACGGCCCTGGTGAGTGGTCAGTACATAGTGCATCAAAGAGCTGGTATTGCAGTGAAGTACCGCATGCAGCAGCTCCGACGAAGGTGTTGAAACAGCCTGAAAATGATGCTTTCTTTTGCCAAAGCATGAATTTGTGGATTTTTTCCCCCCCCTTAACTCTTTTTGCTTTATCTCTTTGTCTTACCTGCCACTCTTGCTAATTAATAGCCACTATCACAAACAACAATGTCAATGCATGTCACACGCTCCCACGGGGCCCGCCGTTGTGTGAACGAGCACGTGTGTCACTACAAATTGATACAAATAGCAGGAATTAGAGAGGCAGATCAGCCTACACATTACCCACTCCCCGCTGCAAGTCAAAATAATGATACTGTCTTACTGGCGCAGAATTCATCACCAGAGAAATGGACAGGGGAGAGAGACTGAGACAGCAGGTGGGATAAAAATGGAGAATGAGAGAAGGGCAGGAGTAAACAGGAAGGAGGGAAGAAAGGGAGCGAGAGAGAGAGAGGGAGAGGTAATTGGAGGTAATCCTACCAGAAGAAGAGGTTTAAAAAAAATCAAGATTTGCAAGAAACACTCTCTCCTCTCCTCATCACAGTCACAGCAGGAGTACAGCCTAAACCCCTACACTGTGTTTCTGCTTATCCTTAAATGCTACCAGTGTGTTTGTGAGTCAGTGTGTGTGACCATTACTTCATGAGTTTGGGTAAGCGATTATAAACGGATGTGCCTGAAAGTCAGGCGGAAAGGTGCGTGACAGAAAATAGATAATGTGGGGCAAATAAGAACTTCTTTCCCCTCTTATCTCCAATAACATTATATGAGTGATAATATAGCTGTACTATCTATCTATCTATCTATCTATCTATCTATCTATGCCAAAAACACATGTAGTGAAACAGTGTATTGTGTGTATAGAGGTATTAACACACGCAGTCTCACACACACACACTAGCTGGCTATTTTCTGTCTGCTAAGTAAATAAGGTCTTGGGTTACAGTTGAGATCAGGCATATTATAGCCTCTCTTACATGGATGTTGCTGCTGCCGCTGTAGAAAAACAGGCAACATTACAATTCGTGTTCTGAGGTAATGCAGATGGTTGATTTCACATTATGTGACAAGTTTTAAGATATTTGCTGTGTACCATTCAACTTCAGGAAAACCACACTAGTCACTAACTGTGACTACAATGCACCAAACACACGTTTTACATGATATATACTTACATAATAATATATAATATTTGTACAGCATTTATCATATTTAAGGTGATGTGGAAAAAAAAACAAGGATTCATGCTGATTCAAGAAATTCAATACAAAATACTAAAAATGTGCAAATCCTGATGATTCATAGAACTACAAGGGCAGGTTGCTTGTTTAGGTTTTTTTCCCCAAATACATTTTTGCCCTTTTCCCCTTTGTTGTGAGAAGACAGTGGACAGAAGAGTAGTTTCAGATTCAAACCTGGGCCTTTGCAATAGCCTTAAGGGCACATGAATCACTTGCTTCACACAAACCAGTGCTCCTACCCAAGCAGTTAAACAAACAAAACAATCGTGGAAATGAATCAATTTCTACATTCGAAAAGCTGGAATAAGCAACAGTTTATCTGATTTATCATCTGATCACAAAATTAACTGGATGGATGCCTGGATGAGGACTTTTGCGGGTTGTTATCATATTCACATAAAGGCGTGCTTTAATGTTTTATCAAGGATGTTATCTGGTACTGGCAACTGTGCCAAAAATTAAACTCTAATAGCAACAATGGATTTGTTTCAAACTCCAAGCACAATGAAAAACATTGAAGAGTGAAGAAATACGGGCCTGTGAGTCTGCTGCACGGAGGACAGCTGGTCGTCCTCGTAACAAGATAGCAGCAAGTCTGTCGCTTGCATGGAAAACAGCTTGGCCCTTGGTAACATACAACTGGGCTCAGTAACAGTAGTGCTGGAGCTGATGACATCATTGCTGGGTTCAGTGTCACCCAAGGGCCCATGAATATAAACTTACAGGCACAAGAGGCCCCTGAGGTGTCAAAAGCCGTTACCTTGGAGACACTGTCAAACATCGCCAGGTACACAGGACTGCAAAGGTCATCCAATACTGTAACATGTAACAACGATACTGTACTGCTACAAAAATTCAGAAGATACTATAAAGTAACGTATTTTTCATTGTAACATACAGTAATGCTATTAGTTTCATTTCTTAATTCAAGAAAAGAAAGAAAATAAATGTAAGATATGGGTGAGTCTAAAAGCCTATGGGCTAAAAAAGATTCTGGCCTTCCTTCAAAAGAAAATCGCTAGCATTGTAATAAGATTAAAAAAACAGTTTTAACACAGTTTTTTAAGTGGTATTTAATTTACTCAAACTTAAACATATGTCATCTTATCAAATGGCCTGCTATAACAGGAAAACGCATTCATACCGTTCAATGAGATAGTACAGATTCTTTGCTATAATGATATATCCTGGTTAAATGCCCCAAAGCACCATTTTGAACTGGAAAAAAGTAATAAAAAAGCATTAAATTTACAGCAATAAGGTATTTATGTTTTTTAGTGTAACAACATTAAAGAAACAGAACAATAGTAACCCAAAAGTCCCTCTTTAGTTCACAGCAAGAAGTTACTGTTGTACATTAAACTGTAGTTTCAAAGTACTTACAGTCTAGAACTTTTGTCTGTTTTATTAAAAAGTGTATGTATTTACATGCGTATGTCAACACCAGCCATGACCCTGCAATCCTTTCCATATACAGAGAAACTATATAGAAAGAAATCGCTGCCAGGGGAACAACTGACTGCACACAGGAACACAAGCACACAAATGAATATGCAAACATGCACTGACAGGCACAATCCTCTTTCAGAGATTACCTACGACAGATATGCCATTTGAACTCTTGCACAGCTTCAAACACAACGACGAGCACGCATACATTGTAAATGGGTGGGCAAGCTATCATGCTAATTAAAAGCAAACAGCTCCAATGATCAGTTGTTTTATTAAAATATAATTGGAATGTCAGAAAAGAGGTTAAGAAACATGAATCTCTTCATCAAGAGAAACTCTTCAGTTTTCATGAACAATTAAGTATGTGCCTATTAGTGCACAAACACACTATATTTTCATTCTAATATGATAGGAAATAAGCATGGATTTGGAAATTAAGGCAGCAACCATTGATTATTAATACTCCTCAGTCTTGAGCTGCTTGGTGTGTAAAATTTTCATGACTGTCACTTCTGACAACAAGATGAGGCCGTTTGGGATCTGACGAGCTATACTGCCCTTAGAGTTGCCTCGATCAAACCCAAACACACTTCTGCATTTTAATGCCGCGTCTTAGTTTGTTTCCCATCGCTGAGAGCATCGCCAGCCCACACTTCCCAAGAATGTCAGCTCTTTTACGGATTGTGTTAGGGAATTCTTATAAAAGATTCAGTCTGAAGCCTGTTTGGACTGAATTAAACTGCACAGAACCACTTATTGGAAAGAATTCTCCCTGTCTTCCGCTAAATGTGGCAGAATATTTTTCCTCCTTCTGGTTTGGCTGTGTGCTGCATCAGAGAGGATTTGGAGAAGCTAAAATAAGCCAAAAAAAACAACAACCACCTCCTCCACGAGAGCAGCTAAAACCACTCATAAATGTTGGAAGATCTGCTTCAGAACTGAGGGGAGGGTGGCAGCGGGTGAGTTATAATGTACAGTAGCAAAGGGAAGGGAGAAAAGAGGGGCGGTGTTAGGTGACAGATAAGAGAGGAGAGAGTGGAGAGAGAGGAGGAATACCTTTGCGAAAATAAGCAAAGGTATTCTTTGGTGCACAAAGACGACCGCATTTTGAAAATTTGACATTATATGAGAGGAGAAAAATAAACACAATTTCTCTCTCTCTCCAGCTCTGTTCCGCTCTGTCAGTTGTATAACAGTGCTTCTACCTCGGACCTAATTTATCCTCGCAAATCTGCTGCACTACTGTACCTTTACAAATAGCTCCAACCTGTTATGGGAAATTCAAAGCCACTGTATAGCAAAAGCCTTCTATATTCCTGCTGAGCTGCTGGAGTGAAAGACTGGCACTCTAAAGCATTTCCACTACAAAGTCAGATGGCACAGGAAGCTTCAGGATACTTTAAAAATCTCTCCTTTTATCCATTTGTGAAGTGGAGTTAATTTATCCCAGAGATTAAGATTATACTGTAGTATAGCGAGAGTTCACACTAGTATTTTTTTTACGAGGGCACAGCCTTCACTTGCTGAAGCTCTTTGGATCAGCATGTAAAATAGGGCAATGTCCTGAGTGAGGGAGGTCATGTTCTGTCTGGAAAGGAAACTGTGAGAAAAAAGAGAGGCTATTACTGCACCAGTGCAAGTCTAAATTCTCTTAATCATATAATATTGAAAAGTTTTAACGGAATTATATAAAAGGAGTAGTTAGTTAAATTGACCAAGAATGAGGGAAAGCAGTCCACATATAACCTAAGGAACCTAAATAGCAATTCTTGTTTGGAAACAACTTTAATTGCTACCATCATTTAATAAATTCAAGATTATGAGCTTTTTTTCTCTTGCAAATTTTTTAGATGAGGCGCTTTATACCACTTTTATATGACAATAAATTGGTAAGATCACTCCCCAGTCACACTGGCCGATAGAACAGTTAGAAAACCATCTGGCAATGAGAGAAAAATGTGTATTTCACCATTATCTGAGTTTGTTTGTGGAGGCTGGTGAAAGTCGCTGTGAAATCAACCGCTTAAGTCCCATTCACCATATCTGGAGACAGGATAGTGACCCTCTGGAAATCACTACAGTGTATTCCGCAACTGGTTGGAGACTGGTTTCTAAAGGTTGTCGGCAATCACTAGTATGAAATTGGTTGCACAGAGGTATGTGGTCCTGTGCAGTTAGTAGTAGTAAGTCAAAGGGTTCTCAGTTTCTGGTTTGTGTCTCATTTTTTCCAAGTTTCACTACTGGTTAGCGGTTAGTTATTGAATGTTTGCAGACAGGTTGATGACTACCATACAAACTATGAGTAGCCGGGGCAATCTGATAGTGACAAAAGTAATTGCAAAGAGGATTTGAGGCAGTTTCACCTGGTAATAGCCAGCAACTTCAAGCAACCGGTTGTGCCGTACAGTACATTCTTCCTTGGTGATAAGATTTTCCAAGTGGTCGCAAACTCGTCTCTAAGCATGTGGGAATAACCAGGCAGGGGAGGAAAAGAGCTAGCTTAGAAAAAAAAATCATACTCTCTAAAAAATTGGTATTTTTACTTGGATTTGAAAAGAAAAAAACGGGCAAGGAAGAAGCAATAACTTTAAAGAAAAGGCCTTTCAAGATATTTGTTGGATGCTTTAGTTTT
>VOQK01003982.1:0-10715 GCA_015052645.1 Benitochromis conjunctus | reverse complement strand
GCTTTAGTTTTGGGATTTATTGCAAACTCTGAGTGAATATTCTAATTTTCATTTCAAATCTGTTTTTGCCCATTATCAGTAAAATTTTAAGGCTATTAAAGTTTATCAATAAAAAAAATAACTTAGATAAAATGCCAATTTTGTTTCACAATGATGCTCTTGTTTTCGTCTTTTGTTATAAATAAAAGCACATTTTTTTTGGTTTACAGTTTTAGCTTAAAGAGTTTAAAGTTTAAGAAAAGACAATAAAATAAATCAAGAAATTACTGTGAGTAATTCAGACTTAAATAATCATGAGCTCAATTTTGAATGAATATACACTGATTATGATTTTTGCCATAACACTTTATCCTATGGAATAGAGATTGGTTAGTGTATGTGCTCAATAAACACATAAACTATACAACAATTTGACATGAGATAACAAATACGTCTATTGAGTTACATTAATACATTTATCTCGGCATCAGTCAGCCCTTCTTTCCATTCTGAATGACTTATCATTTATGATTAATTGGAGTAAAGTTCACTTTCTGGTAGTGAATTTCCTGGTTTCCTTCCTCACTGAAAGTCAATTTATAACCAGTTCTAAAGGAATAAAACTTTATATTATTAATGCTCTTTCTCACTGCGCCATAACAAACTTCATATTTTATCAGTAATGAGATACAGAAGCCCCGAGGAAAGAAATGCGGCTTTAGAAGAATGATATGACTTTCATTACACTCATACCTTCTGACCTTCATCATGATGTTTTCTCTTTTTTCAGCAATGTGGTCTGGCCACCCAAGATCTATTTCACTGAGATTTGTCATATTCAGAGCCACAAATGCCATCTGAACCTCTGTGTGTGGTGAGGGGGAATGAACCTTTGATTATGAGCCAGCCGAAGGAAAGAAAAAAAAATCAGAAAGGAAGGAAAGCAGATAAAAAAAATAATATAACAACAGGGGAGCGAGCGAGATTTAGTGTTGCAAAAGGGAGTCGTGCACTAAAAAATAAATGCTAATAATATGCAGATGATGCAAGAGATGAAATCTGGTGGTAAAGCAAAGAGTCCTGTCAGGATGTAGAAAGTGCTGTGTCTGTGTCTGGAGTATAGACAAAGTGGTTTTTTAAATATTACGCTTTGTTGCTGCTTAACACACAAACACACACACACACAGAGATAAAGCCTAAGTCGTGCTGATAAGCAATTGGATGGAAAGAAAGTCAGCCACTGTAACGAGACACTGAGGGAATACAGAGCAGTGCCGAGAGACTTGGAGTGAAAAGGAATGAGAAAGATAAAGAGACTCAAGTGGGAGAGGGAAAATTATTGGAGGGAGAGAGAGACAGACAGATGTTAGGTCACACAGAGAAACAAAGAAAAGAAGAATGGGTAAAAAAAAAAAAAAAAAAGAAAAAAAAAAAAAAAAAAAAAAAAAAAAAAAAAAAAAAAAGGAGACGGGATAGAAAAGAAAAATGAACCTCACAATGTCCTCCTTATGTCATCTAGCCTATTGTGAAAGACACAAATCTGAGCAGTGATGCACTCGGGCCTCAGCAGGGGATCTTTGTATGCTCATCTTCATTGATTTGGCTCATCTATTCATGGGACGGGGACATTGTTTATCCACACACTACTCAGCGAAACTAGCCGTCATTCCTACATATGCAATGGGACCTGGGAACTCGAGGAGAATGCCACCCATCCATTTGTCTGAGCACCTGCTTACACTTGCCACCTTCCAGGATTAGTCATCATCATGCCAATGCTAACCCGTCCACTGGCACACCAGGGGTGGGGAGAGCTTTATGTTTGGGTTGGAGGGGGGAGGGGGGGTACTAGCAGTGAACCCCCCCCTTTTGTGAAGCTTGTGAACAGCAGACGTAGCCAGTGCAGACAGCCTGGCCCTCTATGCAGAGGTGCAGGGCCTGTAAGCTGCTGTGCCTTCATGCAGCTCTGACCATTTTGACACAAATGCGCTCTGACAACTGGGGCTGCTCCCTCATAAATAACATCAAAATGGAGGGAGTGTCCTGATGGCTCCACGGGCCACTGTAGGCTAGAATTGCGCTCATGGTCTGAGTTAGATTATGCGCCGTCTTTCTTTAGTCTTTTGTGCCACACTCTACAGCTGCTTGCCGAAATCTCAATTTTTCCATCACAGGCCAAAACTGGTGACAGGGATGGAAAGGGGGGGTCAGAGGAAGAAACAAAACTTCTAATTACATAATTTGTTTTTTGAGTACATCTAATTTTTCAGGTTCTTTTCTACGTGGTTCTTTGAAGTTCTCAATGTTTTTGGCTGCCGCCTAGTTTGCTGAGTGGGCAAACTTCTGAAATGTTGCTAATCCTCTTTAAAAAAAAATATATATATTTTTTTTAAATGATCCCAAAAAGTTATACTTCAGGGATTCATTTGGTGAAGGTGCACCTTTTGGTATAGATATTACCGTTCTACTAAGAGTGAACAAATCTTTTAGCATTTAGTTTGACATTCAACAGAGGTTAGTCTTCTAAACATCCAGAATGGGTGGCATTTGAAATAACACCCCTATAGCTAATAAGTGTGCTGTATTACAACGAGCAAACACTGTGACATGAAGGCAAAACATATGTAAAAATAAAAATACAATGTAACCAAAAAAACTATGAAACCTTCCATATGAACAGTAAAACACATGGAACTGATTCTCAATGGCACCAACAAGCCTCAATTTTATTTTTAAACAAAAGGTAATAAGTAATACAAGTAATAAGAAGAGGGGGCCAGCGACAAGCAAAATACTGTGCACGCTGGAGGAGAGAGAAAAAAATATCATACATAATATTGACTACCAAGTCTAAAGCTCTAGCAAGAGTATCCAAAACATGTTTTATATCAACAGTAATTGTGCAATTTCAAAAAGGGGTTGTTTGTTATGAAGGTCCAGTTTTAAGCAAAACAAACAATGGGAGTTAGTGATACTTGATAACATCCATCACTGACACCACGCTTGTGCACGCTCGTTCAGTGTCATGTACGTTGGGTATTATTTCAAGTAAATCTGATTACTGAAAAATGTTACATTTTCAGTATAGTCTATCCATCTGGTCAGTGTCATTTTGTTACTGACATTTGCCATCTGGATGTTTTGGTAAAACAGGGCAAAACAGAAACATCTTTTACACAATTTCCACTTACCATGAAGCATTCATTTTCACTGTGGGTTTCTGAGTGGCTATTGCAGTTTCTGGAGAAAGCCAAAACTGAGTTTCGTGCACACAAGGATTGCGTTATAACTTTTCTCACTTACCTAAAAGGGCTATTAGTGTAACACTTCACATCCAGATTCAGACTGCTGAAAACAACATGGTTCACCAATTTTCCTGAACGTAGCCACACAAACACTGTCCCCTCCCTCTTTTTTTCCCGTTTTTAACATGTTTTCCCCACATTGCACATTTATCTGACAGAAGGATATACAGCTGGTAATATTTAAGCTGGTTTACGCAACCGCACTGGTCCTTTAAAACACCTGACAAAGCTTTTTTTTAAAAATATCACCAATTTTCATATAAACTTGTTTACAAAAAACAAACAAACATGACTCAAAACAATGAAGTTAAAAAAAAAAAAATGCTTCAAAGTGTTCTTAAATCAGGAGCCTGAATTTAAATGCACACTGATTTACATGAAACTGACACAGTAACAGTGTGAGGTACATAATACACGCAGGGCCTCTGGCTAGACGCCAGATACTGCATGACAAATGACATTGTCTGTCTGCCTTTTCAATTATGAAGAAATAGCACACAAAGATGTGAATGAACGACCACTCCGACAGCAGAGCAAAATATCAGAAATACAGGAAAAAATAAAGTGTGTCCAAAAAGCAGTGACATGAACACAACTAAGCAGTGAAAGCTTAATCAGAGCATTAATGGTCCGTTTTAGTCACACTTCAGAAGACTTTTAAAAAGAGAAGTGGCTCTTTAGCGTGAAAACTTGTGCACTTCAATTTACCACATCCTATCACTATTCCCTCTTACTTTTTTTTTTTTTAATCATTATTAACATATTTATTTATTACATAAAATATATTACTATTACCCAAAGGTTGCAGTACCAACTACTGCAGCAGCTTTAACTCTAGACCTTCATGTGATCATTAGAGCTTGGAATAAAATAAAGTTGTTGTGAACATTAAGAATGGAGATTTGATGGGTTTTCAAAAAAGTAATTTTTGGGAATGATCCTGAAGTTACTGGGAAGTTGCGCCCACGAGGAGTTTGCAACACCCACTGAAGTATTAGGACAAGGCGACAACAAGGCGAAAATTTACTTTTAAGCACTGGAAATACACAAGAGACCGCAGAATAGTGGTAAACTTGGATTCAGGGTGCGTATTGTGAATGGAAACTAAAATATTTATATTGCATTGGGGTTACACAAAAAAGGACTCAAATGTAAAACATTAAGTCTCTATCCTTACAAAACTCATTTTCTCCATGTTCACGAGCTCATTTCTTTTAGCCTAGGTAAGGCCATGCGATTGAGAAGCCCACAAATAAGAGTGAACAATAGCCTTCATTCTTAGCACATATTGAAATTCACTAAACCGTGACAGATATCACTCTAAACCGCAGCACTCGCTTTCCTTCCCAGCACGCATTTATACATTTCGTAACGCCGTTGCTAATTTCAAATGCGCCTCTTCGCTGCTAGTGTTAGCTGATGTTGTGTGCATAGTTTGAATTCCTTTCCACCACGGTCACCAGAATAAATAGCTTAGTTATTAAGCAGAGAATCTGCACAGCGCTGATCGTCAAGTCGTGTAACGTTAGTTTTGCAAGCTCATTACGGCAGCCTCGCCCACATTAAGCTAAATTAGCCAGCGAGTGTAATTAAGGTAGCCCGAACATCGTTAGCTACTTGGCTAGTTAGTGTCGAACCGGCTGGAGCAGGCGGAAAGTTCACCGCGGACTTGAGAACCGCCGTTAGTAAATCTCAGCAGCTAAAAACCTCTGTATACACTTAACCAGAGATTTGCCAAATGTTATAATGCGTGTTTTGTTATCCACGCTACACTGAAACATGTCGCAGCGTTACATCTCATTATCCCACGGCGCCCGATCAAAGCCTTCAGTCAAAGGGGGGAAAAAACAGGTCTGTCTCGATTGTAACGGTGCAGTGGCGTCTCCTGCTTCACTCCAAGTGATCCCGCATGTTTGGCTCCGGCTAGGCAAACAAACTTAAAAAAAACAAGGAATCACAAACGCTGTCGAAGCATTAAACGCAAATACCCAAATATCGTCGGGGTAAGAAAACATGCCGCTTTTCAAACAATGCTTGGAGAGATTAGATTTTTTGTTCTAGCGTCATTCCCAAGCCTCACAGCTGGAAGCCTGGATTCATATACCATTGTTTTGCTTGGTTACTTGTTCTTGGTATTAGTCGTTTAAAAACTGGATTTACCACTAAGATATGCAGCCGTTTGCAATTCTACGGTTGTTTTACGGACTATTCCGGTTTCCCTCCAAAAGAGACAACTTACTTGAAAAAGAAACGTACTCCAGCTCGGCTCCATTTCCACACTTACTAATTCTGTAGGAAACCTAGTAGAAGCCTACAACAAAGCAACCAAACATGGCAGCTGAAACAACTTCCGGTGACCTCAAGGGCTGAACCACTTTGCGCAGAATTTGGCGGGGTTCATTAAATTTCGTATTTTGAAATGAATTCGTACGCGTAACACGTCAAATATAAATTAATCAACAGCAGGAATAGCAACTTATGATGTATGTTGAATTCAAATTCACAAGCGATTGTATGAATAGCTCCCGGGTTATTACGATAGTAATCTGGTGGCGTTGGATTTTTAAAACACCCCCCTGGATGGTTTTTGCTGATGCTGTGAGGGGAATTTGTTATATTAGATTGTCGCATGTGGCTGGGAAATGATTGCGTTTCAGTAACGTTTCGTCCTTTTTAAAAGGGAAAAAAAAAGAGATGCTAGCGTGTTGTTCTGCATTACGAATAGTTGGGCAGTCGTCTTTCCCACTGTGCCAAGTGTTTAATTTTAAATCGAATAGATCTTTATTGTCACTGTTACAAGAACAGCGAAACACAGTTTGGCATCTCTCCGTTGGCAGCATGTAGATTTACATTCAGAAGTGAAAAAAACGCATCGAGAAGTCATTTGAGTGCGAGTTTATTTTCATTCATGTAATAGAGATGAATGAAAAGGCAGAGCCATAATATCATAAATTTAGTTTTTACGTCATGTACACTGAGGTTAAAAGTGTTTCTAGCCCCATCTTACATTATTACCTGCAGAATTTGGCTATTAGAATTTACCATAAACTCTTGAGGTAATGATTAAAGCCTCAGATATGCTTCTGAATAGATTACAATGAAGTCCTGTATATGCTGTTTTTTGCGTGAGATCACTTGTACATTAAGGCTGTCGATTTATATAAGTTGTAATCATAAACAACATTTTTATATAAGGTCTTGGAAAATGAAAATGGCCACTTTCTGAATTTTTTTTCATCCTTTATTTACAATTCACACAAACACACACACACATACAATGCAATGTCATTTTTAACTGTCATCCAGATGTCAATTGTCATTCACCATCCAACTGTATAAGGAATGGGGACTCAGTGGTAACTGGCAGGGCCACACTGGGAATGAGTCATAGTTGCCTTGTATTATCCTGGTGGTGTGACTCAGATAGGTTTCAGTTGATATGACATTTTTCTTTGGAAATGAATAATTCATTAACATTCCCCACTGAAGCACACTAAGAAGTCCTTATAGATACAGACAGACAATGTATGTTAAAAAGATATGGTAAACCATACATGACTAAAGCAAAAAAAAAAGTACAGAGACTCTGCAAGACCAGTAGGTGATGCTACATAACCTTCGTAAGCAACAGGAGGTCTTGCCACTTTAACAATTCCATGTTCCCTGTTAAATGTATAATTTCAATGTTCATACAAATGAAATAAAAATCAGACTGACCGGTAATGCTGTTTAAAGCCAAATAAATCAACACTGAAGAACACAGCAAGAATCAGAAAAAAGTATTGTAGTTCATTCTTAAAACCTTTCTAATGAACATTGGGTCAAATAATAACTGGACACTGTGGGGATTTTTCATTTTGAAGTTTAGGAAGACATGTACAGCAATAGATTGGGAACCTGTTCAGGGTGTACCCTGTCTCTTACCTTGTGATCACAGGGACAGGCTCCACCACCCTCGTGACACTGAATTGGACAGCGGAAGAAGATGGATGGATGGAAGAGCAAAGTAATCATATCTAACAGAGAATGAGGCTTGTATTTTTAAGGGTTAATGTGGATACAGATCTGTGCATTAATCAGTATTGTACCCACTCTTTCTAGTGCATTCTTTGAACTCTGCTTATCACTGAATGACTGTTTAATGAAGGAGCCCCATTGTAATCTATTGTCAGTTTTTTCCAACTGTACATTGAAAGTTTTGATTCTCATACAGTCCAATCAATGTTTTAATTGGAGGGATTCATATTTCCCATATCCAGGTCCAATGAAGCAAAAGTGACCAACAATGGACTTCAGCTGAAAACAAAACAAAACATTATGTTTAGTGTCAGTCCAAGCTGCTTTAGTGTAAACGTATATCCCGATATCAACTCACTGTTACTGGAATTCAAACACTTTTTTTAAAATGATACAAGAGTATCTCTACTGTGCCCGGGGCCAGGAACACTAGTATCGAGGCCAAGTACTGGGCATCTCATTTAAGACTGGGGTGCACGCCATAGACAAATTCAGACAAAGCAGAATATGCCAAAATTTAAATGCATGTTTTCATCAAAATAGCAAGAGAAATAAAAAAAAAGGAAAGAAAATCAAGTTTGTCATGTTCTAAATCTCTAAAATGATTTTTTCCCTGCATAGATCAGTGTGAGTAAACTATTAAGGTAATACTTTTTCAGATTGTGGTTCTCTCCTCAAAATTGCAGCTTCCTAAGTGTAATGAGCTTTAACAAGCAAAGCATATGGGATGATCAGGAGTTCATTATGCATGTGTATATTGAAATTCCTGGGAGAAGGAAGTAACGATGCAAATGAGGTGGAACATTTTATGCAATTGATCTTGCAAATGGAGTTCTAACATATGCTGTAATCAAGTCATCATTGTTGTAGGAGGAATTATCCTAAAGAATTCCTTATAAATAGGTAAATAATGTTTTAAACAACCATGTACAACAACTCCGATTCTGTTTGGGTTTAAAGTCTGTATGTGAGTGACTGTCACTCCAATGTCACTGGACTGTAACTCATTAGCTGTACGTCCTATAATTTCCGCTTAATTTCCTCTGGTGTGGACAGATACATCTTAGCAGTCCTGCGTGGCAGTTGTTGTAATATTGAATATTCAATAGCTGCTATTTGAAAATCTCATTATTCTACAGGTGTTAGAAAAAGCATGTTTGGGAAGTACAAACTGTAGCAATGACATCACACAAGTACAAAACACTGTATCCAGTGTGAAGCCAGCATGCTAACATAAAAGTCTACAAAAAACTGGACAGCTTGGGACTAAATAGCTGTGTCCATATCCGTGCCCACATCCTGTGTATGGAGTAAAATAAAGACCAGGAGGGGTCACTGCTGTCCAGTGTAGTCTTCCGGAGCTTTCATGTGCTGTTGGATTTATTAAAATTCAGGGCATTAGCCTACATTTTGGATATCTAAATTTCCCATGTTTCCAATTTAGACCATTTAGAGAGGTTGTTATTCAGCGTTTCCTCTTCATAATATATATTATTTCAGTGTAACGAGGAGACTGCTTAAGTTTATTAAAACTATTGAGCTGTTTTGGGGGAAATGGATTAATCACCAATTTTTCTTCTGATGTACCACACCCTTTTTAACGTTTTTGTTTTTATTTCTTTACGAGGACAGCTGCTTCACGGCAGGTCGCTTATCTCAAAGTATTCAGAAGTCGGAGCTTACTGCAAGCATTTGAAAGCATCACAAAAGCATTTGTCGCACCTGCTGACAATTCATTGGAAAATGCCGAAAACCTGTAGTAAGACAACAACGCTGTCATGTTTAGGCAATTACAGGTAAGTAATTGTCATATGTTACAGTATTACTTAATTTGCGTCGTTTATCGTGAATGACATTAGTACACTCTTTAGCACTGCTAAAGAATGAGGGCAAAGCAGCTTAAAGGCAGAGCATTATGGCCAAGCTCAGGACTAGCCGTGTCGACAACCTATGCGTAATGTTTAAAGTTCAGGAAAACGACAAACTATTAACAACAAACAAAACTGCGCTTTCCAGTAATAAAACATGACGAAAATACATACCTGAATGTTAACTGTAAGATAAGCTGAGTTGTTTTCGGACATTTTATAGCTTTCTTCTAAGAGCATGTGATTTTGCGTGGATTAGGTTTGAATTGACTGTTTATTGTTCAGCAATAACAAAGCGTGGCTTCTCGCTATACATGGAGCTTAAGCGGAGGCTCCCATGCACATGGCTTCAGTTTTCCATCACTTGGTGATGATGCTGAGTATTTGAGAGCAGGAAAGCTACGCGCATTAAAACACTGGATGTTTTTATGTAGGGCAGCTTGAGGTGTGTCAAAGATAAGTCACTTTCCAGGGCTGAAAGATCAAATTCCATATCTAGGGTGCATGTTCCGTTTGTTGATACTACAGTGGTGGATGCCAGTTCCTATACACACCCATATATAGAGAGAGGCTACTTTTGTATTGAACTGAATTAGATTATAGGTTGATACTGAAATAAAAGTAGTGATACTGTCCTGTAGTTTGATTATGTTTTTAACCCTAAGATGTAGAAAGGACTTCAAATCCAAGTTTTAATTGTGGATTATGTTTTTCCTCAAAGGTCAGAGGTCATGTGAAATGTAAATAAATACAGAATCACATGATTTGCAAACCATGTGAACTCCATCTGTAACTGAAAGTGGTACAAAGATGATACATGCGTTGTTAAAATGTAGATGTTTTATTTTCATTTTGTAAAAGTTTATTTAATCTAGTGATCTTTAATTTGATGCCAGCAACACAATTCAACAAGTCAGGTCAGGAGCACAGCAGTTCCTATGTACAGTGGCTTGCAAAAGTATTCGGCCCCCTTGAACTTTTCCACATTTTGTCACATTACAGCCACAAACATGAATCAATGTTATTGGAATTCCATGTGAAAGACCAATACAAAGTGGTGTACACGTGAGAAGTGGAACGAAAATCATACATGATTCCAAACATTTTTTACAAATAAATAACTGAAAAGTGGGGTGTGCGTAATTATTCAGCCCCCTGAGTCAATACTTTGTAGAACCACCTTTTGCTGCAATTACAGCTGTCAGTCTTTTAGGGTATGTCTCTACCAGCTTTGCACATCTACAGACTGAAATTCTTGCCCATTCTTCTTTGCAAAACAGCTCCAGCTCAGTCAGATTAGATGGACAGCGTTTGTGAACAGCAGTTTTCAGATCTTGCCACAGATTCTCGATTGGATTTAGATCTGGACTTTGACTGGGCCATTCTAACACATGGATATGTTTTGTTTGAAACCATTCCATTGTTGCCCTGGCTTTATGTTTAGGGTCGTTGTCCTGCTGGAAGGTGAACCTCCGCCCCAGTCTCAAGTCTTTTGCAGACTCCAAGAGGTTTTCTTCCAAGATTGCCCTGTATTTGGCTCCATCCA
>VOQK01003977.1:0-10454 GCA_015052645.1 Benitochromis conjunctus | reverse complement strand
TCAGCTATTTGTTTTCAGAGGAAACCAGCATCCTGAAGCGCACACGGAGTCTTTCCAGTGAAATGTTTGGGGCCTAACACTTGCCAGAGTGAAATTGAACTAGGTCACCCTCTGCACAGCTGTGATATTCAGCTGTGTCCCTGTCCAGACTGTTTAAGCTTAACACTAATGTTATGCTGACAGTGTGTGGGTCTGTATGTATGTTTATCACTTAAATGTGTGTGTTTGTGTGTGTGCCTCCTGAGGACATGGAGGAGACTCTGGAGCAGACCAGAGAGATGAACCTGTACTGCCACTTTGCCCATGGTCTGGGGGAGGCCAGATACATGGCTGTGGAGTCCTGGAGCAGCCTAAGTAAAACCCTGCTGGAGGTGCTGGATAGCTACAATGAGGTCAACGCCACCCTAAACCTCGTGCTGTTTGAGGATGCCATGGCTCACATGTGAGTGGAAGTTTGAAACCCTGGGGAGGAGGATACAGATAGAGTTAAAAAAAATGTTTTATCTGTTTTTTATTGTCTGTCAAGACAGTCAGGTGGCTTCCAAGGTATTTTAGGATTACCAGCTCCATTTTATAGACTGTCAAACATAGAGACAGGGGAATCTGTGAAAAAAAAAATTGATAGTATATATCATGACAATTTAATCCAGACTAAATGCTCAGTCTAAAAGCATTTAGGTTGCAACATTCAGAAAAAAATCAGTCATCATTAAAGTTGATTTTTGCAAACAGTCAACAAATACCACAAAAAGCCAAATACACCAGTCCTACCAAGCAGTATTAGCTAAATATCTAAATCCCAGTGCCATACAGTTCCTGTTGTCCTGATCAGCACTGATCAGCGGTTTCTATTCCTGGAAATAACATCCAGATTGGTTACATTAATATGTAGCTAATATTGCTTTTATATCTGCTTTAAAATCTCAAACTGAATAAAAATGCTTAATTTAAACACCTTGGTAAGAAAACAAGCCTAAACTGATTGAAGCGTCAATCAGGGGTAGAATTAGACTGATTAGAACGGGATGTGCTGCTTTTCTCTTCCCCAAAATGGCAGCTTCCTGAGCTGGTCCTCTGTGCACAGTTTCTTTAACTAAGAAGTCTTTAAGACTAAAAGAAGCAAGTAACAGCAGCTACTCCACTGAGTAGATGAGCCGATCAAATAAATGCTAAAGAGATTCGAGGTTTCTCAATAAAAATGGAAAAACGCCTGCCTGTCACCCCAGCCTCTGTAGCCTTTATTTTTTTTTATTTTGCTAGTTTTCCATCTTAAAGTCTAGGGTTAGGTCTAGGCAGATGGATTAACATTCAGTATACAAAGTGAACAGTTCATAGTAAGAGTTCATAGTAAGCAAACTAGCATAAGTACACATTATTGGTTTTGGTCTTTTAGTGAGATAATTAACAACATATGACAACAACAATACTTGTGCAATACTCAATGGATCAAAGATAACATTCATAAAAACTACTATGGACAGGTTTTTAGTAAAGGAGGTGATGGCTGATTAGGGAATGTGTGCAAGTAAAAGACTCTGAGTCCTGCCTGCTTACTCGATGCACTTTCTCAAAGTGATGTCATAATATCACCACACATTTCTTGTTCTGTAAAGGTCAGCCCTTTTATCTATTTAATGTTTGACAGCTATTACCAGTCAGCATAGATGTTTTTCCTAAAATGTTAGCATGGAGTAAGATTCTCTGTCAGACAGATCCAGTAACTATTTCTCATCATTTAATGGATAAGTTTAAGTTAATCTCTAACTGTGATATCATATCTGTTCTTGCTATGAGATGTGGAGCTAATTGTAAATTCACTGCAACTGTAAGGCGGACGCACTCACATCAGCTTGGAAGCACTGATTGGATCGTAGGTGGAAGCTAAAAGTAGATGGAATTAGTTGAAGTATGGTTGCTCAACGCATGAAAACTTTCAAGTTAAGCCCTGCAGGAAGTAGAGTCAGCAGTTTGTGTACTATCACTGAAAACAGCTGAGTTAGCATTTAAAAAGTAAGAGCTGTAAGTAGTCAAACTTTTACCTGAATATGAAAAGCGTCACTTGATTTTTGAAGCGTGGAAACAACTGCCAAAGCAGTGAAAGCAATTAAAGTGAAAGAGACAAAAGCAACTGAGCTGTTAATCGGAGAGATTTCACTTCACTTGAATTTTAAAATATCGAAACTGAAGCACTTAAGTGAGTTTACAGCATCAGAGAACTGACATCTTCTCAAGTGTCACATTAAGTGAACGCATTTGTTGTAGATTGAAAATGTCAGACGTGAAAAGCTAAAGTATCGTCATGTCCGGCCCAGAACTGACACGGAAAGCATTTAAAGTGAAAAAGATAAAAGCATTTGAAGAGATATAAGTGAAAATCTTATTCGAGTTCAACTCACGGGTGAGGATTTGTAACAGACAGCAGCTGCAAAATGAAGCCGTACTGCTGATGAACACAGTTCAAGAACTTGGGAGCGTTACACAACGACAGTTAAAACCGAATGTAAGCTTTCAAAAGCGGCTGCGCTGTGATTCAAAGCACTCTCAGTAACTAAGTCGACATTTACAGGTAAGAGCTTAAAGCACTTAACTGTAATGTAAAAGATGCAAATGGCTAAAGTGGCAATTGACATGGTGAAGTAGATACAGTCTGAAGTGTAATAAATCTTAGTTGGTGTGTCAGTGAAAGCGTAGAAGCAGAAGATGTATCCATGACTTGCTAATGTTGTTGTGTAAGGACTAAAAGTTGCTGAATCATAATTACAAAGTGTAAGAGAAGGAAGCAGCTGAACTGTCATTTCCTGAATAAGAGATTACATTTACCAGGACAACACAAGTGAATGTCTTTTGGCACAAATGGAGCAACAAAAGTGATAATGAAATAATTTCATCGACAACAGCAACAGCCGTCATGTGTTACTGAAAGCATAAAGATCCTCTGGAGCACAGCACGGCTGAGTGTACATGTCAGTGGAGTAGATGGTGGTGACAGTTAGTATTAGGAGAGAGAGAGCAGGAGACAAACCGTTTTGTCTTTTGCTGTTTGTTGTATGAGTCAGACATTTTTATCCGGCTCTTTTGTCTCACCCTTTCATTCATTCCTCCCCCACACCTCTCCCACCCCTGGCTGTCTGCTCCTCCACATGAAGTTGCCGGATAAACCGAATCCTGGAGTCTCCACGGGGTAATGTGCTGCTGGTCGGAGTGGGCGGCAGCGGCAAGCAGAGTCTGACCCGGCTGGCTGCTTTCATCTCCAATCTGGAGGTCTTCCAGATCACCTTGAGAAAAGGCTACAGTATCGCTGACCTAAAGGTCTAAAGAGGAGCACTTGACAAACATATCGTGCTGTAAAAGCATGTTTCATTTAAAATCTAACAAAGTTTATTATGCGCATACACTTCTGTCAAACATAATCCTTACAGTATATAAACTTAAAGCACTCAGGCATGTATCGCTGCAAAATAACAAATCTCCCAATCTCATTATGGGTGCCACTTTGCCCACACTGACCCACTCTCTCTCCCTGTCATCCAGAGTGACCTGGCGTCCCTCTACATGAAAGCTGGCGTAAAGAATATTGGCACCGTGTTCCTAATGACTGATGCCCAAGTGGCAGATGAGAAGTTCCTCGTTCTGGTCAACGATCTGCTGGCATCGGGTAACAGCAGGTTTTGCTAATTGCTGCATGTCATGTTTAGCAAGAGAGAAAAGCTTTCACTTCACAACAGCAACACATCACTGTGGTGCCATTTTCGGCACCATTACTCATGTGCTACCAACACGTTATTGTGAAAAATTGCAGAGGAGGCTCAGACTCACAGCTACATTTATACGGGGTATTTTAATAAGCTAATGAATGGAAATTATTGCTAATAGAAAATGACTGCAAAGCGGTCTGTGCTAATGTTGGCTTGCAATAATTTTGTGAGTGTACCGTATCACTTTAAAAAGTAGGATATTTAGGATACGAGGCATGTGCCAACAGATGTCGATGCATTATTTAGTGAACGCTGCTGCCTGCCTGAAAAGAAAAGAACAAAAAGAACAACTACACAGTTACCCGGGGTGCTGTCATATGTGCGTTACTGACACAGTATTGCAAAATATATTTATTTATTGTCAGTAATACAAAAGATCAGCTTGTGAGATGTGCACGGACAGTAGTGCGAACAACCAGCCCCGGCAATATTCGCACAACATTAATGTAAGCCTAAATATCACCATTACATGTTTATCATGAAACGCTTTGTTTGGTGTTCTTTGGATTATGGCAGCAAATGTGAGCAAACATAAGATACATGCTGCTGCGTAGCTGGAATTACATGACTTTGCTCCAGTATACTGTTAGTAGCTGGGAAATGGGAAGAGTCTTATACAACGCTTTACTAAATGCATCATTCATCCACTAATGCAACCACTTTTTTCTAACACTCCAGTGAATCTGAGAGTAACTTGCAGATCAGCATGCTCAGATCGATATTCAGATATTTTGGCACAGAGCCTGGAGTAGCCAGGGATTGAACCACCAACCTCATGTTTAGCATCCTCTATCTAGAGAGCTACAGCCAACTGTGAGCTTAGTGAAGGCATTGGAGGTACATACTATGAAACTATGTAAAATCTCTAGTAAAGCACTCTATTCGCACGTATCTCTCTCTGCCTCTGACGTCAAAGGGTAAATAGTCTGTGTTGAATAAGCATAAACATCAGGTGGTAAGGTAAACATGGGAAATGTTATGGAAAAATACTTTTTGCTCATTTCATCAAAGCTGCCTAAAATAAAATGAATGTGGCTTTAATCCAAGCAGAATGTGTCACTGCATTTGCAAGAGGATGCTGAAATGAACTTGGAATAATTAAAGAAATGTGGGAAAGCATATTTAAGTTTTCAAATGTAAAAGCTATAATAAAGGAAGCGCATCACATGATGAAGTCATCAGCTGCCAGAAAACACGAATGCAGATTTTTTAATGCAGAGCCCTACTCTGTCAGAAACATGTCCTCCGTGTTGCAGGTTGTCGCAGTCCCTCCCTTTCATCTGATCTCAGCAGGTTACTTCATAATGATCTCTTCAAACCAGCAGGAATAGGAATGGAGATAATTCACCATTATCTGTGTAATCACTTCTGCAGCTTACATAGCTAAAGTGGCTGACATTTATTATTTAATTCCATGTTTAAGCCATGCCATTGTGTAGCAAGAACATTCAACAACACAGCGTTCAAAAATCAAGAGCAAAGTTTACTCTGGATCGGACTCACATCCAGCGGAGTCATTTTTTAGGGAGCTCTTCCTCCTGAAGGGAAAGAACCCCAGTCACGTGCTCACTCACTACCATTTTGGCTAACCTTTCAGAGTTTGACTGGCTGTATTTGGACCCGGGTACTGAAATAGCATGCCGTAAGCGCACATCTTTGATGCTCATGAAACAATGTTGCTACCTGGCTCTTGTTGTTAAATGAAAACAAGTAAAATGAGCAAAAGCATTTTTAGGAACTGAAAGTTCATACATGCGTTGCTAAATGCATCCCTTGCTTTGCTCATCTTTGCTTCTGTGAGGCTGACTTAAAGCAGCGCTCTCCATTAGCATAAGTCCTCTGTTTGAACTCCTGCTGCCACCACCTCTATTAACAGACCCTGATTCGATATAAGAGTGCCGTTGCTCAGTGTCAGCTCAGATCCTAACAAGATAAGAAACTTCTTGAGAGTTCTTGGATAAGTTTAGCTCACTGACAGAAACAGAAAAAAAACAGAAAATCATTGCTGTCTGCACACTTGGTGGTCTCCCGGTAGCAGTGTGAATTATTTTATTTATTTCAGGAGAGATTCCTGACCTGTTCCCAGATGACGAGGTGGAGAACATCATTGGCAGCATGAGGCCAGAGGTTCGTGGCTCTGGATTGATGGATACGAAGGAAAACTGCTGGAAGTTCTTCATCAATCGGGTTCGCCGACAGCTCAAGGTGAAGCAGTCTGATAGTTAGATATGCACAGGAGAGAAAGCTGTGTTCTTTGCTATTTAGAATTTTATTTGTTATTATCAAGTTGCTCTCAGGGGCTCTCTTCAGGGGGGGTCTTTTCCATTAATCTTTCCCACACAACTGCATCTGTATTTTATCTCTATCCACTCTTAATAGAGCAATAACTTGCCGCCTCACACTCTAATTTACTATTCCTAAATAAGAAACCCCTCATACTTGGATAAACATCCGGCTTTAGGATGACGCCTCTTCCCAGACAATTTTCTGTACTGACATTTTCAGATGAACTTGAATACAATGGGAGGTGTTGGATGTCGTTATAAATCACAGACACGAGCAGAAAAGCCGGCGTTTAGCTGAAGATAATTTCACCATCCTGTAGCCGCTTTGTTCCCCCTAGAGAGGGACAGCTTCCAAAGCATTGCTTTTTCTGTCATTATTACAAGCATGCGCCGCCACCACCACCCACATCATCCTCCACTTCTGTCTCGCTCACAGCTCAAGCCTTCCTGGGTTAGCAAGTGGATAAATAAAGAAGGCAATCCCAAGGGCACAGACCTATCAAGAGTGCATTTCTAACTATGCAGTTATGCATCTCAAAATTGTCTGAATGGAAAGAATGTTTTCCCGAAGAATTACCTGATCTCGTTCATAGAGTTTGTGTGACATTCGCTGAGGCTGCGTCTCTGAGCTGAGTGAAAACCTAACAGCATTATTACTTTATCACTGTCACAGCATTAAAATGCTTTTAGATCAGTGGTTTCAGGCTTACAGTATGTGGGGAGAATAATATGGAGAAGGAAGTAACGGCATGATATCCAGTGATGCAGGCTTAGGCCACGCTCTGGATTGTCTGGAAGCCCATCTTTGCTGAAATATACAGTGGCTGTCCCATCCTGTTTGTAGCTGTTGTGACTTTAATCAGATATTTTGATTAGTCTGCCAGTTATGCTTGGCCAGGTCATTATAGTCTTTTACTCTGTGAGACATTAGGAAATAGTGAAAGAATTTCTGGGTCAAAATTCTACTGAAACATTTCTAACTGAGAGCATCTTTAAACAGTCTGCTGTTCAGAAACTACTTTGCAACGCACCCGAGTGTAGAGTTATTTTTATTGCAAACGCACACGTGATAAATGTTGGGACAAATACTTTGTGGCAGGAAAGTATTTTGAATAGTGTTTATTTTATTTATAAACTGAAACATACCCTCTCCTACCTCACAGACTCTAGAGGGGATTTATCAGTTATTATATATATATGTATATGCACATACATTTGTAATTAAATACACTAAAAGACGAAACAAAAGCAGAGCTCAGAAATGCACTTAGTGAACACAGTAGTGTCTCACAACACTGTTTTAGCCACACTGCGTTAAAGAGCTAATATTATGCTCATTTTTAGGCTCATAATCGTGTTTTTGGGGTCAACAGTCATACGGCTGAGGGGTTAATAACAGCTTCTTATTGTCTTGTATTTGGATTTTGATGTATTACTGTGCAGAAATCTTGAGTCCACCCACATTTCCTTATATTTTGCTTCCAGAAAGCCAAAGTGTCTTGTTTTCAGTTTTCAGTTCAGCTCTTGTACCTGACCATTTACAGTGTTTGTTTTTGTCACGTAACACTGACCATTTATTCATTTAAGCATAAAAAAGGCACCAGACTTCAACAATGAATCAGTGTTGCATCTACACATGACAGACACCTTAGCAAAGAACCAATCTTAAATTATATATTTGAGGACTTCGTCACGAGCAGTATCACACAAACTAATGATGTGTTCTTTAATCAAACCTACAACAAATGCCAAATAACACAGTTTGACTGGAATAAAATTGTATTTTTACACCAAAAAGATGATTTGCAAAGACCTATTAGCAAAACACTTATCTCAGGCATATCTCAGGATTCCCCAAAATCAGAAATGCTCTCCATAGAAGGATGGCTGTCATTCTTAGTCATTCTTAAGAAACTGAAACAGGAAATGCCAAATTACACAAGAATAGGACTGAATATATGTGCTAACAGCTCTTGTGGACTGATGATCTAAATTTGAATTTTTTGCATCAAACCATTGTCGGTATGTCCGAGGGCTGAGGCATATCATATCATCCATGATAATAGCAGTATACATTTTTATTAGGGCTGTCAACGTTAACGCGTTAACACGGTCATCACCATTAATGCGATTAAAACATTTAACACATTTAACCCATCTGGAGAGAATGAACAAACTTTGGACAAACTGCCCGAAATGCGTTGACAGAGACATTTTAGTGATTTTGAGTCAGTCTGCGCTCCAAATGGGTTAAGTGTGTTAAAAATTATAATCGCATTAATCGTAATGATGTGATGACGCGTTAACGTTGACAGCCCTCATTTTTATGCAATATAAAAATGCCATATTGCGAAATCCCCTGATGAACATTAAGCATCTCAAAAGGGACATACTTGAACAACCTCCAACAAAAGGACGGTACTTTGCAAAATATGCAAGAAAACTGCTAAAGGTGG
The DNA here is from genome assembly GCA_015052645.1 of Benitochromis conjunctus. NCBI lineage: Eukaryota > Metazoa > Chordata > Actinopteri > Cichliformes > Cichlidae > Benitochromis > Benitochromis conjunctus. Next base: position 1,958 of record VOQK01003977.1, on the reverse strand, counting down.
AACCAACAATGCTGTTTGTCCCTTTAGCCAAAAAACACACTGACTGTTCGGCTCAATGGGGAATGGCCATGTTCCATGTACTGCTGAAAAAAGGAAAATCATAAAATTATTATTTCTGTCGACATTATCATTAGTAATTCAGAGCCCCAAATAAATTTGCCCTGATAAAATAACTGAAAAACTGATAAGTGGGGGAAGAGGAGCTACTGTAAATGAGAGGAGAAAGAAAGGTGCCACAATGCTCACTATCATGTAAATCCTGCTCAGCATGGTAGACGCGACTTTCTGTCATTGTAAGATGCAAGTTAAGTTAGCTTAGTGATGTGACATTACGGCATCTTTTACAGGAAGTAAATCCTCAGTCTGTAAACAGAATATCATAGTGATTGTGAGGTGGATGTGTGCTGTTTTCTTTCTCCAGAGTTAATTATAATCTGAAGTGTCTTTGGGTCTGCCTCCTGCATGTTTGTTTCTTCTGTCTAATGTATCGAACATCTGGCTGAGCTGCTCAACAAGCCAGCTGTTCATCTCCAACGGTGAAAATCAGTCTGACATAGCCCACGGCTCACCATATTGCTTTAATTCACATATTTGCTGGAGGCTTTGTGTGTTTAATGATGGAACTGCAGATAATTAATTCACAGTGTTTCATTCCCTCTCTTGACCATGAAGAAGGGTAAGTCTGAGCAGAAGTGCCCTGCCTTTCTTTTCTCAGTCTCACTGTGACTCCAATCACAAAAAGACAAATGAATTTGATCAACTGTGTTTGGCTTGACACTCAATTCTATTTGACCTCAGTGTGCCTGTCTGTCTCTTTGGATGTGTGTGTGCATGTATTGCAGGTGGCTTTGTGTTTTTCTCCAGTTGGCAGTAAACTGAGGGTTCGCAGCAGGAAGTTCCCAGCAGTAGTCAACTGCACAGCGATCAACTGGTTCCATGAGTGGCCACAGGAGGCTCTGGAGTCGGTCAGCTTCAGGTTCCTCGAGGAGGTCGAGAATATCAATGTGAGAACAGTTCATAATCTAATACAGCGAGGTGAAGCTACTCACCTAAATGATTTTCACACTCTGAAAATATAATTTCAAATGTCAACCACCGTGACAGAGTGAATGTGATATTAATTTAAGAGTACCAGAGGCCCCCGAAAATTAAATTCCAAGCCTGAGCCTCAAGAAATATTACTCCGTATTTAAATCTGCCCAGTCATCTGCTTTTTAATGTTTTTTAATGTGAACTAAACAGTTGTAGGACTTTTAATTCCCGCAGCCCCAAGTGAAGGATTCGATCAGTAAATTCATGGCTTATGTGCACATGAGTGTCAATCAAATGTCGAAGGAGTACCTAGCCAACGAGCGGCGCTACAACTACACCACGCCCAAGTCTTTCCTGGAGCAGATCAAGCTCTATCGCAGTCTGCTGAGCCTGAAGAGCAAAGACCTCACCACCAAGATGGAGCGGCTGGAGAACGGCCTGCAGAAGCTCAACAGCACCTCTGCTCAGGTATTCATCTACAGCGTGTTTTGGTCAGGGTTCACCTGCATGTTTGAACGTCACTGTGAGACACTAGGGGGGGGTTTCAGGATCATGTGCTGAATTACAGGGTCTGTAGAAACTTAAAGCCTGCAAAGAGAAAGAACAGCCTTTCATTGCTGAAGAACACGCTGTGTCCTGCAGTAAATCCTTTAAAAGTCATAGGGTGCACATTTTTAACAACTTCTAACCAGGTAACTGTTGTCATTTTATGTTATTTTTATGGACCATGATCTTAAATGGTCCTATCATAGTTAAGTTGTTAGTTAACTTATTTATTTAATAAATGTTAGATTTAGAGAGTCATGATTTGACCTTGCAGATTAAAGACCTCTTGCCCATAAAGGCTTAATGGTTGAGAGAAAAGGTACAGTGTAGAAACTGGAAGCACGAGTTCAAAAAATCACCTTACCACAATCCTCGTTTAT
>VOQK01003974.1:30639-43710 GCA_015052645.1 Benitochromis conjunctus | reverse complement strand
AGAGAGGTTTTTCCAACACCTGAACTTCAAAGTACAGTACAGAGTGTTTTATGGCTCTGCTTGTTTTTGCTCTTTAACTACAAATGATGTATAATAATGATTTGGAAGGCACACTATAGCTTTTCGGTCTGATTCCTTCCCTCAGCACTCCCCATGTTTGGAAATTTGTGAAATTTAGCTTTGCTCCTGATTACAACTGCGTTTAAGCCACTAGACAAGAGGGGAATTGAATGAGTTTGACCGGATATAAAAACACCGCATGAACTGAACCTAATCAGTATTAATAAGCTTAAATATACTCTTAAAACAAGGAAAACTGGCAGATCCTAGCTTTTGGAAGGCTGGCTACAAATACTGTTTGGAATTTTAGCTAAAAATAACTTGCTGACTAATGCATTTATATATTCATGTAACACAATTAGCTCACAAATCACTCTAGTAATCTACTGCTCATAACCTTTTTTACTTTTTTGGCTTTAGTGAGTCCTTAATTTTTACATTTACAGAGTGCTAGTTTAGCCCACTGGTTGAGCAGGTGACCATATGTAATGCAGCAGAAATGCAGTGGTTTTAGTCCAACCCACAGCCCTTACTGCTGTGAGTTCATTGCAACAATATCAAATAAAAAGGCAAAAATGCTCCCCCTAAAAATTCTTCAATTTTTCAGCTTTTTTTTGTACATTTGCACATTGAAAACTATATAAAGATATTTACCAGTTTGACAGGTTTAAGCAAAGACAAGCGTATTGCACCCGCCACTCTCGCCTTGGCAAATCTGTCATTTCAGCTGGTTGTGCACGGCTCCGTGTTTGTAACTCAGGTTGTGTATATAAACAGAGATTCCCAGATCATTCAGAGGGTGAAAACTAGGCGAGCAGCAGTGCAACTGCTAGTATGAAGTGAACTGGAAAAGTAGAGAACTCGCCTTGAAAGTAAAAAATTGTGGCGTACTGCTGTGACCAGCACATTTCAAAAGTCTCAGCTTTTACTTTGAAGGGAAACAGTCTCTGGTTCAATTTTCACTATCATCCTGCGAGTAGCTGCCAAGTGTTTAGATAAGTCCTCCACAAACTAAGCAAACAGTCAGCAACCTACAACAGACACGTATTTTTCCCTAGTCACTGAAGGTTGCCGACTGGTCTCTAGACGTATGTGACTGAGGCCAAAGGAAAACAAAACTGGCGGATCATGCAGTGATGAGTTTCGCCGTCAAAGCTTCATTTTTCAGCTGCATTACCACATGATTAAAGGCCATCCTGATGACAAAATAAAAAAGCAAAAATTTCTTAAAAGTACAGATCTACTTTGGAAAACACTCAAAAACACTGTGATGTGTTTAGCTGACTCAACTGTGCAAAAATCATGGTCAAGGACACGAAAGGCGCCTGTAGCGCGCACTGAAACGTGCTTCCCACTTAAAGAGACACGACATGGATTACTGCGCTGTGAGTTACAAAGCAACAATATTGTAACGAAACACATGTCACAACAAAATCAAGCCTTGAGGTCACTACTGAAATTTAAAGTTTTGACTCTTTTTTTCTTTTATTTTGATGGAGTAGTGAAAACGCTCAAGTCTTGATTTCATGTCTTCATTTAACTGATGAACCGATGGCACATGGAGTGAATGGGATGGAGAAGAAGAGGAAGCTTTTTAAAGCCGATGCTTTAAAAAGGACAGACTTTTGTGTTTTAAGTACTGATTAAACATTAACACTACTGTCAGCCTGCCGCTGTTAAAATCTGTTCTCTTCTCTAACGCATGTGCTATTGGCTCAAACAGCTGTCAGGAAACATCTGGATGGGGCGAGTGAGCTGCTGCTGAACAGAAGCAAGTGCAGCAGAGAGGATGAGGGGAGCTTCATGCCACTGACTGTTTCTATAATGATTCGGGTGTTCTCAAATTTGGCACTTTCTGTCTAACGTGCTCGTTCATTAATATGAAAACAATCCTCTTTTCTCCTTTGTGACTCATTCTCCTCCATGGATGGGGAAGTTGTTAAGCGCCATCCATTTTGAAGTAGATGGAGACCAAAAAGGATGAGTTGTTAATGCTAATGAGCTGTAAGCAAATGAATGATGACCAGTGAAAGAGGAATCAATGTTATATTGGAGTTAGTGTCAGGCTCTGGTGACTCTGTCCAACCCCTCTGAGGCACTGCTCTGGGGAAGGAGCAACTCTCGCTCCCCTCCATCTTTTGGGGCCTCCAGAGGGCCCCTGTGTCTCTGTGTGTTACTGTTCCCACTGCACGCACAGACTCCTTCACCTCCACGTTGCGCACGGAGGGGTCAGGGGCAGCTTCAGGCCAGTCAGGCAACTCCTGGTAGCCCCCAGCCTTGGCATTCAACAGGTGGGAGAGTGAACCTAACTGGAAGTGGTCTCGATCTGCAAAAAGAAGAAAAAAAATGCAAGGACACACAGATTAGTGCAACAGAATAAGCAGAGTCAGAACTCAGTGTAAGAACTTCAGCAGCTTTAAATTAGTGCTGTCAGTGTTGGCGCATTAACACGAACTGATCTGCGTTAAAATTGGCAAATCCCCATTAACGAGTTAACACAGATTTATCCATGTGAGGGGTTACTCTGCATTAATGCGTTTTAGCTGCATTATTACTGTCATCACGACTAACGCGATTAACAATGAACCCATCTGGAGCGCAGACTGACTCAAAGTCCCTGAAATGTCTCTGTCAACGCATTTCAGGCAGTTTGTCCAAAGTTGGTCCATTTTGCGCTCCAGATGCACTCAACCCGTCATTAAAATTTTAAATGACAGCTTTAAATTTAGTCAAGCTCCACCTCAAAGTCTTGTGCACCTCTGGACCCAATTCGATTTTTTGGTTACTCTGTGAAACTCCCATTCTGACTACGTGCATGTGAACTCAGTCTGAAGACTGAAAACATTAACTTCTGTGTAGACTGACTCAACATCCCAACATGTCTGCGATGACCACTGGAGCTGGGTTTCCATTTACAGTGCAGAGACTAAACAGGAGTTATTAGTGGAATTCAATTCAGTTTTACTTATATAGCACCAAATGACAACAATAGTCATGTCAAGGCACTTTATACTGTACAAAAGTCAGATGAAAACCCCAACAGCTCGATGAGCCCCTGTGAGCAAGCACTAGGCAACAGTGGGAAGGAAAAACTCCCAGAGGAAGAAACCTCTGGCAGAACCAGGCTCAGGGAGGGGCGGCCATCTGCCGAGAATAATAATAAAAATAAAAACATCTATCCAGTTGTTGATAATGATGAATCAAATCCTGCAGATATATTTTTGAGGCCCAAGCCTGGTAGGGACAGCCATGTGGCGAGACTGGTTAAGGGAGAGGGGAAGAGACAGAACTAAGGACAAACAGCTTGAGCTTGGACACAGTAGAAGAGTGTCTAAGTGTTAACTGTGCCCTCCTTCCCAAAATAGAATTGAAGTTAGAGGATTGCTGTTTCAAAGAAGAAGAGCGTGTGTCACAGAGTGTACAAAGTGGCAAATAGGGACTTAAACCAAGGGGGAGTTCTGGAAATACAGACACCCTGGAAGTAATCCACAAGGGGATGACCTCAAAGAGGAAATTGGAATGAATTTTTAAAATCTCAAATTTCAAGACTTTGCTCTGTAATATGATGACGAGGGGATTCTGCTTTCTATCTTGGTGGTGTCTGTGTCCAACCCCTCTGAGGCACTGCTCTGGGGAAGGAGCAACTCTCGCTCCCCTCCATCTTTTGGGGCCTCCAGAGGGCCCCTGTGAGGTTACTGGTTACTGTCAGGCTGCTGCCATCTGAAGATCAGAAAGCTGAGCTGTCGGCAAAAAATAAAATTAAAATATCGCTGGATGTACTTTAGATGAGTAAAAAGGTGGACAAAATGTTTGTGTGAAATATAAAAATTCTCCTGGTGTTAGGACAGACTCACAGTTGGGATAATGATACAACAAAGATGTGAGAGTGCTCTGTTCTTTTCGGTACTAAATAAATGTGTTTCTTTGGATGACCTGTAATTTTCTAAAACTATATCTTCAAACAGCTCTTGGAGACATGGAAAAACTCACTTGTTGATGATTTCTAAGCTGTTTTGTAGATTTAAAATTGCATAAATGGAGATGATGATGATGATGAACCTTAAATCACAATACTTGTGGAAAAAATAAGGCCTCAGTTGTTTACATATCTGATTCAGTTATGACCCTGAGAAGGAAACATTATATTTGATGCAGAGCCACTGCTGCAGCTGCATCTGCTGGCTGTGTTGGCTAAAACAGCCCATAACATCCTCTTTCTTTCACCTCAGCCGTTTTTGCCTCAGGTGTCTCCGATGTACCCAGTATGAGAAACACAGAGCAGCAGGAAATTATGGCTCAATTTTGTGTTTAATTGATTGTGACTGTCTCATTTTTGTTATGGGGTTCATGACTGATGGTAATTAAACTCTAATAACGTTGCTCGAACAATTTCTGCCATCATAATATTCAAACAGCCGCAATACAAGTTCACAAACTAGGAAACAAAACTTACTGTTGACTTGCTTCTGTACCTTTAAAAGGAGACTCAAGGACGGGTGCAGGTTTGAGGGCGAGGAACAGCTTTTTAGCATACTTGCTTAGGGCTCCACTCTTCTCGGTGGGCACGATGAGCTGGCGAATGAAGCGCGCCCGGTCGCGGATGTCGTAGTTCTGGTCGTATTTGGCCAAGTTGAGAACATACTGCGTCAGCAGTTTAGTCTGAGGGGTGAAGGGACATGAAAGGAAGGTGGAAGATGAGAACAGTAAAACAACACCTGATCTACTGCGTTACATGCATGTACAGTGTGGGAATGTATGTAGCTGTGCATTTGTTTGAGACGGTCTAAGAGGAGAGGACTACAGTACTGACCTACTCAGATTGGTACTGATAAGGTATTGTACTTCTCACTCCACCGCATTTATGTTAAAACTTTAGTTGCTAGTTACTTTGCAGATTCAGATGAATAATAGGGTAAAATCATCACATCATCAGTAATCACTGTAATACACAGTACTGTGCATTAGTCTTGAGCCACTTCTCGTGTCATAATGTTTTAGTAGAAAAACATACAAAAAGATGTGACTCACTGAAATGTGCAAACATATATGAGAATACAGTATAACACAGGCTGAACTCTTTCTTGTAGTTTCTTTTATTAGTGTTTAGGAATAGTTCTCCAGGCTTCTTGATGGACATTCAAAGCCCTTCTATAGATGTTGGCTGGCTTTTGTCTAAGCTCTGGAAAGGCCGATCCATAATTGAGGATGACAAGGACACACCTGTGTGTTTTCTTATCCAGGTATGCATTTACTATACACGAAATGTGTTTGGTGTCATGCTAAAAGGACCTAAGCCATTGCCAGTCAGAGAATCAGATGGTGGATGCATCTGATTGCATGGTGCATGCTGGATCAAAGTTTGACAGTCCATTTCTGCGGTCATAAATCCATGAGTTTTAAGAAGATCTCCATCACCACTGGCTGAAATGCAATCCCAAACCATGACAGAGCCTCCATGATGTTTTATCGGTACTTGAAAATAGTCACAAACGAGCTATGGACTGAAAATGAGCGAAAAAGAAATACCAGAAATACCTTCAGACTGAAACAGGAATTAGGTTTTCTGCTCAATGTCTGCATTTATCAAAAACAAATTTAACAACTTTTAAATGCAGGCAGATTCCCTGACACAAAACACTTTTGTTATGATATCATTTGAAAATGGAATTTTGAATGTGACTTATTCATTCGAGCTTTCTTTAACTTGGTCTGCATTGCAATAAGCACTCGCAATGAAGATATGCAGCATAATGACTGTGTGAGCGTGTCACTGGCTTTATTTCTAGACTGCGAATTTACACAGTGCATAAGTGTAGGTGGCAACAATGTCCCAGGTGAGACTGGAGAAGGCAGGAAGAAGAGGATGTGTGGAAGCCACAGAGGTGTGTTTAGTGCGTTCTGTCACCTCTTCACACAAACTAAATGAAAGCCAACATCATGCTCAGTCATTTATGCACAATACTGCAAGATCATTTTTAAAAACAACAGTTGTTGGATATTGAATGTAATCCCAAATGTTTCTGTTTTTTTGATGATGATGATTTGAATCAGCAGACCTTGTTGATGTGGTAAAAGGACTCTGTGTATTCACACTTATTATCAGGGAAAGGCAACCAGACTATCACCATCCTGAATCCTCCCAGCTGCACTCTGCTGCTGTAAGCAGTGAGCCTAATTTAATTAAAGATTAGATTTGGCCTTTACGACGGCATCTTTGCTCACTAGCACAAATATCGCTGCTGACTTGAATTTTCAGGACAAAGTGGATATTTGAGTAATTTATTCTGTGAAGTGAAATTAAATGTGTGAGTTGAAATGTTTTTATTCTGCATTAAATCCCCCTTCCTCTAAAATGTTCATACAAATCGGAGAATGTGTACATTCTCCCAACAAACTTGTTTTTAGTCAATTCAAACTTTTGGGGTTGAAAGTGGCGTATTTATAGCAACAGTCACCTTAAGGTGCTTTTTATTGTAAGGTAAAGAGCCTATAATAATAGAGAGAAGACCCCAACAATCAGATGACCCCCTATCAACAAGCATTTGGTGACAGTGAGAAGGAGAAACTCTCTTTTAACAGGAAGAAACCTCCAGCAGAACCATGCTTAGGGCAGAGCAACCATTTGGTGCGACCAGTTTGTGGGTGAGGGAAGGGAGACAAGACAAAAGACACACTCTGACAGAAAAACATGCCATTCCCACCTGTTTGGAGTTAGTCAGATATAGCTTGGCTGCCAAATTGATGATTTGAAGCTTTACAATGTCCTCTTCATTAGTGAATGACTTGGCCATCTTCCTTAGAACATCTGGGGCGATCTTAGGTACATGCTCACAGTATTCTCCAATCAGCCACAGGATACTGGCCCGTGCCATTGGCACCTGAGAACACGGGTTGATAGCATACTAACACTGCTAGTACAGAGGGATATGACTGGCAGAAACAGGTTTACTGTGAATGTAAACAGTGTTTCAAGAGCCCGAGTCAATTAGTTACCACTTAGGTGACACCTGGTTTATAATAATAGATATCGAATAAGGCATTGAGGTAAGATCTGCAGGTCATGAAAGAGACTCTTACCTGGATGTTGTCGGTCAGTTTCGCCATGTGCTTTATGATGTCGCTGTGCTTCTCCGGCTGCATCTGCAGCAACTTCTTGATAACGACCACTGACTCGGCAACCACCAACTCTGCACAAAAAGTCACTCGTTGAAATCAGAAATGAACAATAAATACATACTTCACTAATGCTCCAAGTCAATGAGTGGAAAGTATTCAGCGTTCATTTATCAGTTCATTCATACTAGAAGTACACTCACTGGTCACTTCATTGGGTGCACTTGTTCAACTACTTATTAATGCAAGTATCTAATCATCCAATCACACACCAGCAACTCCAGTGCAGTCAGACATTAAGACATGATCAAGAAAATCTTCTAAAGTTAAAACCGAGCAATGGGGAAGAAAGGTGATTTAAATGATTTTGGACGTGGTATGGGTCTTGATGCCAGATGTGCTGGTTTGAGTATCAGAAACTGCTGATCTACTGGGATTTTCCTGCATAAGCACCTGTAGTACAAAGAAAGGTCAGAAAAAGAAAAAACAGAAGTCAGAGGAGAGTGGCCAGACTGCTTCTAGTTGATAGGAAAGCAAGAGTAACTCATTATAACCAAGATATCCATAAGAGCATCTCTGAATGTATAACACATCAAACCTAGAAACAGATGGGCTACAGCAGCAGCAGACCACAACAGGTGGCTGTACTGTCACCCAAGAACAAGAAACTGAGGCTGTAATTCACACGGGATTCCCACAATTGGACAGTAGAGATTGAAAATATGTTGCCTGGGCCGATGATTCTCCATTCATGAATCAACGTTTGGGGGGCCAGATAAGAGCATGAAAAACAACATGAAAACACGGATTCACCCTGCCTTGTATCAAAATGGTGTGGGGGATATTTTCTCGACACATTTTGGTCCCCTTAACCCTTTCATGCATGAATTATGACGACCTCAATCAGGAATTTTTTCTTAAGTATTTTTTATTCATCTTTAGGCATAAAAAGATGAATAAAATACTTAAGAAAAAAATCCTGATTGAGGTCATCATAATTCATGCATGACAGGGTTAAATAACAATAAACACAATGAAACACGTCACACATCTATAGTAACATTAAACAACCAGTGGGTGGCAGGGTATGGAGTGACACATCAGTGTCCAATGTGGTGGATTATGTGCAAGTATGCCATCAACACTGACACAAATACAAGAAAACAGCCTTTGAATAGCTGTCCACTGTAGTGACCCCTATACGTGAAAGGGTTAATAACAACTGAGCACCATTTAAATGCCACATCCTACCTGATTATTGTTGCTGGCCATGTCCACCCATCTCCTGATGGCTGCTTCCAGCAGGATAACATGCCATCACACACATCAAATAATCTCAAACTCATATCTAGAACATGAGAATGAGCTCACTGTACTCCAATGGCCTCCACAGTCGTCAGATCTCGATCTATTTGATTTTATAGTTTTTTGGAAATATATTTTTCTCTTTTTACTTTTAAGTCTTGGTTTTGATGTTGTTTTGCCATCTGTTCATACAATATGTACAGTTTAAAGAGTGTCTTATACTAACAAAAAAAAAAGACTCACCATCTCGGTTGGACAGCAGCTGCACAAGACCGTTCAGACACGTGTCCCTCACCTCGCTGATGTTGGTAGCACAGCGACCAATGGCTTGGATTGTTGCAGCCACGAAGTCTTTATCCATGCTTTTAATATATGTCTGCCAGAAAAAAGCAGCCACTCTGCATATTAATTCATACAGGAAGACAAAGTTGGATGCAGTTGATATGTGCTGACTGACATCAACATCAGCTCTTCCTAAAACACGACTTATATTTTTTCATTGTACCTGAAATTCTCTGAGTATGGTGGAAATGTTTGTCTCGTTGGCCAGATTGGTCAGAACCTCCAGCTGCAAATAACAATAATAAGAATCCATCATGTTCTCATATCTCTACAGACTGCACAAAAAACCTCTGCCCATCTTCAAAAAGAGAACAGAAAGCAACCTTTAGGACTTTGATCTGAGTTGGGTCTGTTGAACGGATGTAGAAACTCTTCAGATATGGTTCAAACATCCCCTGTGACACACAAAGACAGGAAGAACCTCAGTGAAGCTTTGTTAGAATAAAAATACCATTTATACACATAAATATAAAAGAGAAGAAAACAGAAACACCAGCTTTAGCTCACCCGTCTCTTAATGGACATTGTTGCCACGTTCTGAAGAACAACATACTGGACTTCACTAGAAGAAGAAGACACAGAGAGTAAGTAGCGACTGAGGATTATTATCCTGATAATTGGTAATCATTTTACTGTCAGAAGAAAACAAAACTTTTGTCTGAGATATCCTAAGAAGCGAGGGACCAGGAGGAGCTTTCAGAGGGTCTCCAAAAAAGCCGACAATATGCAATCCTGATTCTTTCTTATCATCATTTCAACGCCATCATTATTTTTCTGTCACTGATCATTACTGAAATCAGACCATCACAGATGCACGATGCATGCATCAAGTCCATCAGCCATTAAAATGTTCCCCTGTTGTTATTTAACCCACTTCAGTGCCTTGTTTGGGACCTCTCTCCAGCAATACATGGCACTTCAAACAAAGACTTGTGTTCTTTACTTGTGCCACTCAGTTTTTAAGTGACTGATAGAGTTTTTAGATGTTGCATGGACCCCCTCTGACTTGTTCTTTTACCCTTGGTATGCCAACCCTTTTCTGCAGCTGTATCAAGGAAATCCATAGCATTAAGAGAAGTATTAAATTTCACCATCATAAAGTTGTTATTGTCACTTATAATTGAAACTGCTTGCACTGCTTAGCCGCCATAGTGCTAAAAGCTAAATTTCTGGCTTTGAGGCAGAACAAGCGGCACCTCTATGAGTTGTCTTTTCTATTTATTTTAACTTTTTTTCCCCTTTTTTTCCCAATATTGTTATTGCTAGTAACAGCCTCAACATCTGGGTTTCAAAATTAAGCTAATGTTAGCCGATAAAAACGTTGAAGATAATATGATGTAGCTTACTTTTCAAGCAATAATTCATAATCTTATGCAAAAACTAAAAGAATTCCAAGACACATTTTACAATTGGCCTCTACTTGGAATTTTAAAGTGAAGATAGAAACTTCAGGCACATTTGTAGCAAACCCTGTAGACCATAAAACATGACAAGTACAAATGTTTTAAAAACATTCCTGTTAAGTATCAGCGCATTATTATTTAAGGCAGTAAATCCATGTGGTTATTATGCAAGCCCGGACGCCACAGAGTCAATAGCAATAAGTTTAATGAAAGATAAGGTATGGTGCAATGAATTTTGGATGACTCTCCTACAGAGAGACGCTGGTGTTTGGTCGCTACTGAATGATGATCCCATTACAGCACACCCTAAACCACAGGACCACTTGTTCAATAAAAGCTGACAGTGTGCAGGACTTACAGCCAACAGGCCACCGATGTGCGATCATCACTCCTCATGGTTTATGATTTCATGCTTACTTCAGCTTCACTGGGCTCCCTGTTTAATTTTACTTTCTGCTTCTAGGCATTAGAGATCCATTTTTATTACGCTCACTTGTTATTTTGTTGTCATACTGTTTTCCACTTTGCCGAGTTTTGTGGTTGTTAAATCTTTTTTTCCCTCCCATTTAGCTGTGTATTTTTTCAACTTGTTTCCTGTTCCTTTTCCAGGAGGGAGGCTGTTTTAATTTGGAAAAATGGCAATATAGTGATTTAAAAGCAATATATTTTGAAATTGTAGATTGTAAAGCTCACCTGTGGCTCCTCAGGAGACGGACCAGGGCCTTGGCAATCACACCAACCTCCGCTTTAGGGGCCAGATGGAAATACAGCTGAGCCACAGCCATCACCACCTGGATTGTGTACACAATGAGAAAACAGAAACTGTTCTCACACAGTGACATAACCTCCCAATGTAAAAAAAAAAAGGGTGTAATGGCGAGTGTTGCCTCATTAATGTGTTTGGTCTCTATTGAAAATGTATTCATTTTCAGCAGTCAATTACGAAGGCATCACTACCTTATGTTTTCTTATGTTGCACTGGAGGTGACGAATGTGTTTGGATTTATTCTGCTCATGTGTTAAATATGCATGAACGAACTAAAGCAAATACGCATTTGCTCTCATTTTACTGCTCTAGCAGTGAAAAGGAATCTAGCAGTCGGTTCGTTCAAGAGGCAGGAGTTTTCAGACGCTCAATCTGCATTGGACACAATTCTTATGAAGCAGAATTAATTATGTAGATCCAATGCAGACATGTTAAAAAACAAAAAACCCAAAAGTGCATATTCACTGGAAGAATACAATGCTGACTGGTTGAAAAGTGGGCCTGAATAGGAAATGGACCAGTAGTGGAGTTCCCCATAAAGAAGACAAAGTACAAAAAAGCTCAAAAAGCAGCATGAGAAGCACAGAGAGCAGTGGATAGCTTTTATTGTTTCACTTTATGACAATGTTTCCTATGTTTTCACTTCTGTATGGTGGCCCTGAGAGTTCAAATGCACTGCAACTTAAGAAAACACCAGCAAATAGAAAAAATGCTGCAAAACTACAGAAAACACAACCGAACTTGAATAACAAACAATGGAAGTAGAAAAAAAAACAAAACTCACAAAACACAAGAGAGGCGTTTGTAGAATGATGCTATTAGCTGTTTACTGTTAGCTTGTCATTTTTGCAGCTGTTCGTGATGATGTTGTCTCACCAGAAAACACTTCTTTTACGTTTTGTTTTTTTGTGACACTGTGTGGCATTTGTTCTGTTTACATTGTGTTTTATTCAAATTCTGTTGGTTATTGTTTGCTTTTTGCAACATTTTTCCATTTCCTGGCGTGTGTGGGTTTTTTTTTAAGTTGCAATGCGTTTGAACTTTCAGGGCCACCGTAGGACTAACAATAGCACCAATGCATCAAAAGTTGTAGACGTTATCATCCATTCCACATATTTTTAACAATGGCTCCCGTTGACTCTACAACGGTTAGTTAGTTTCCTATCAAGCTCAAAAATTAATACATGCTTTATTTCTGCATTAAATATCGGCACAATTAGCCATAAACTGCATGTCACAAACATCAGTATGTGGACCTGATTCTCCTCCTTACATATATTCATGTTTTGAATTCTCACCTCTTACACATGCTGATAGTCCTTTTTTTTTTACACCAAAATCCACTTCGCGTTGGTGCAGTGCGTTAGTAAATCTGGCCCTAAATGCTTTACAGCATGCTTCTTCATCAGTCAGTCAGTCAGTGACTTGAGCCACCTTTAAACAAGAACTCTGAACAATGTTGGGAGAATCAGGTCAAAGTATTGTCCTTGTCTTTTCTTCTATGTAGCACACAGCAGGGGACAACTGGAAATGTTCTATTTGTTTCAAGAAAGGCAGCTGCATGGGTAGACACCTGATGCTTAGTTGATATTCATGAATTTGAATTCACACAGGCTATTTCTGAGTGTTTACTGGTAAATGTATGGGCTGTAAAGACATGCAGAGCTGAAAAGAATGATAGTCTGTAGGTTTGTCACCATGAGCTTCAATGCTGGAAACTTTGAAGTAAAAAAGATCAGGTCGTTGGTCTGCATCAAAGTCAGAGCAGTAAGATTGTTGGAACCAATGACTGTAGAAAACTTTATATACAGTCATTGGTTGGAACTGTGAGGTATGGCTCGAAGTTTTGCAATGGTGATAGTGAGATTAAACATTTTTACACAATACAGCCACTCTAAATCTTTTTTTTTTTTTTTTCCAGTGGTGGAATAACAAATTAACAAATACCACCTTCTTAGCTGATAAGGAAGACTTGTTAACAAACAGGTACTTATTTACACATCCAGAAAAACACACCTTCTCCTGAGATGCTCATGTTTTAATTAAAAAAAAAAAAAAAAAAAAAACCACAAAAAAATAAAC
>VOQK01003974.1:19426-30610 GCA_015052645.1 Benitochromis conjunctus | reverse complement strand
CCCGCAACAATGCATCTGTATAAAGTCATCAGTTGAAAAAGAAACTTTGGTTTTCCATCTCATTGGTTTGATGCAAAACAGGTAATCACATAAAGAGCAATTGCAGCTCCATGATTGACTTTTCCACTTTATGCAAGGTAAGCAAACACTTGTTGGCTCAGGAATTGGAAAAGGGTTTCATATTTTATTTCACCAGAAGAAACCAGCTCGCCTGTAGCAGTGCAAAGGTTGAATAATGTGTGTGAGGCCAGAATTTCACAATATCTAACATGGGACAAAACAGGCTACCCAAGGTGACCACAGCAGCACTAATGCATTGTGATGCTTTATTAATTTCCTTGGGGAAATTGGCCTCATTTCTGAGCAAGAGGTCAGCTCAGATTAAATGCTGTACACAAGGTCACTTAAACATTAAAATGCTTAAGTGACAGAGGCTTTATAACTTGAATGAAGACCTCACCTACTCATTAAGAAATTATTTTAGAGGGCACAGTCATTTGCCATGGTAGTGAGTCAATAGACTGAGTTTTACTGCAGGAATGTGTGTGTCTAATTTAAAAGTGCAGAGGTCTCACAGCTGCGTTGCGGCTCTGCAGGAGCGGTTTTGTATTCCTTAGCAGCAACCGGTGATCTGGATCCATCACATATGGCTTCCTCTTAGCCATGGCAGCAGCCTCTGCCTTCTTCTCCTTCTCCTCCTCGTCTTCATCCTCATCTTCATCTGAGCCGTAGAAGGTCTTATCGCCACTGCCTCCCTCCTCCAGCAGGGACTCCTGCAGACAAAGGGATTCTTGAGGAGTGCTTTCAAGTTATAATAAAATTTTCACTGCAAGATGTAAGTAGATGTAGACATAAGAGTTCTGCTTTCTTATCCTTCCTAATTCAAGTGTTTAATCCTAGCTACTATGGCCAATGTAGGACTAATGTGTGCATTAAGAGAGATAAAAAGCATAAAATTTACAATGCACCCCTTAATGGCTGTGGCCAGCCGGCATGTTTCTACTATTTTTTTGATCACATCTTCATCTGCCCCAGAGTTTTTCCCTATCTCTGGAAGGCTGTCAGCCCACGCTTTACCTTAGCTGTCAATGCTGTGTGAGAGGTGTCTGCATCTATTTAATCTGGAAAAGGCTGTATAACTTTGTGAAAGGAGTTTAAGAAGGTCAATAAGTCAGAGAAGCTCCCTTCTGACTGATGACGGTGATAGTGGGTTGAATTAAGGAAATAGATTCTGTGTGAAAGACTGCTGTTTTTGCCACTGTTAACCTGTTAGGCTCTGATACATACTGTTAGCTGCTGTTACCTTGTGTTAGTGAAACGGTTGTTCTAGTGGAAGTAATTTTGTTGGACCCTGATGCTTAGGGAATAAACTCATACAATGTGAGAATGTAATCAAACTGTTTATCAGATGTATATTGAGCATCATATGTATCAGTGTGATTTTTATGATACTCAAGCTTATCATTAGCTGGCATAATGTTAGCTTAAAACCAGCTGTTGTTGTTCTTTAGCTGGCTCTTTTCATCTGTTGACTGCTTATGTTATACTTGAACTCTTAGTTCATCATCTGTATGCTTTTAGCTGCTCCTCTCTTTATCCTCTATTTAAGCCAACTTTCTGCTGATTGGCTGAAACTGAGCTCAAACAGCAGTCTGGGGTTTTGGCTCACAGGGATTACTTGGACCTTACATGAAAGATCAGCCATGTTTAACCTTCAAGCAACCAAACTTCTTCTTGTGTGAATAGTTTCATTAAAGGCATCATACTTTTATTTTATATCTTCTTCTTAAATGGGTTTGTACTATACCTATGCTGTTTCCTTTATCTAAAGACATATTTTAAGGTATTCTAATGACACCGATATAATATTTTTTATGTTAGAAGGTGTTAAAAAATGCAAATTATATAAGCCAAATTATATTATTTAGACAAACCTTGCCTATTATCTCTTGCAAAACAAACCATCTGCATTTCAATAACACACTTTAAATCTTAAAGTGTGTTTGAGTGAATTATGTATGAAATATGCAAATATACAGCAGAAAAACTACACTGATCAACAACAAGTCATAGTCGTGGTGTTTTTTCTTGCTTTTTTGTCCATTTAAACCCAAATCTATACAAACATATTGTTTGCAGTTGTGAAGAATATCAAATCTTTTGTGTGGGAAAACATTAGATTACTAAAGTATAAATAAAAATATTTAAAGTATACATATTAATGAATTATACAAATTACCAAAAATTTTAATAAAATCAAAGCCTATATGTGAAAAACCCCCACATTTCCTGCAACATGTTTATGATTCTAAATTTAATAGCTGCCTTAACAGAGAGCAACCCACCACAAGATAATTCTTCACAAGCAAGCAGTTGGCAACAGGGGTTAAGAAAAACTCCCTTTAACAGTAAGAAACCTCTACCAGACCCAAACTCCGGGAGGGGCAGCCATCAGGTTTGGAGTGACATACATATCAGTTGGGAACAAAGCTTAGCAATAGGGTGTAGAGCTCCATCATTCAGGAGGGCCTCAGAGTAGAGGGACTAGTCCTCCACACTGAAAGGAGCCAGTTGAGGTGTTTTGGACATATCCTACTGGGAGGAGGCCCTGCCAAGAGGCCCACGATATGCTGGACAGATTATATCTCTTGGCTTTGGCTTTAGTAATGCCTCAGTGTCCTCTCAGAAGAGCTGAAGGAGGTGGCTGGGAAGAGGAAGGTCTGGATGTCTATGCTTAAACTGCTGCTGCTGCGACCCAGAAAAACAGCAGAAAATTGGATGGATGGATGGATAATAGGTCCTTTTTAAATAGTCTATGCAAGTCATGAAATGGTAAAAAAGGAGCAGCAGTGTGGAAAAATGTCCTTATTGTAAAATGGCTGCACCACATTGATGGGTAATTACTACAATAACAATCTTGTGAAAAGAAATTGTTCCATTTGGGCCTAGTCACGTTTAACAAAAATAAGTCAACACGCGTGTTTGAAAAACTGATAAATATACTGAAATCAGGTGGCAGTGAAAGAGGAAAATAAATGACTGGATTATTGTTCAACTGCACAGTCACAATAGTAGAAAATTAAAGATTATTGCAAGACATGTACCTATACACTTCTGCTGCACCGAAGTCGCCCAATATGTGATTCATATGCAAATTAGAAGGTAGTGACAAAACATAATGGCTAGACTTATCTCTAGGGTTGTAAGTTTGCATGGAGCGCCCCAACATGCAGTGATGAAGCCGGCGATGTTTTGTTTATATAATATGTACTAAAATTCATCAATACAAGTAGTCATGAAAATATTCTATGAGGCTCTAACCTATGAATCTCTTATTCTACCTTTTCAAGTGTTAACATCTGCTGCTTCTCTGTTTTTTACTTCACTCTCAGTTAAATAACTGTCAAACTGAAGAAAATGGTTAACCCAAGTGCAGGCAGAAAACTTCACAGTGAAAAAAGGCACTTAAAAATCCCCACAAAAGACTGTCCAACAATGACAAGAAAATAAACATCTCAAAATGGTGAATAAGATTAAATCCCCCAAACTGAAGACAGTCTACAACAGAAAACATGGCGATCTGACAAAGACTGAAGGCAAAGACAGACTAAACAGACACTAAGAGGAAAGGATAATAAGGAACAGGTGAATTAAACCAGACTTTTTAATTCTGCTTCGTGATCTCATGAACTCTTCCAATGAAGTCAAGTAAAAGTGATTAGGAAGAGGAGGTAGAAGATGGGAAAGAGCAAAGTTGGAAATTGGAAATTTTTTGGACTGCTCTTCAATTACTCACCTGCACCTACAGAATAAATTTGCACAAGGAAGCGAGGTTAGGTTAGGTAAGGAACACCTAAACCAAGTCGGGTGGGAACAGATCAAAGGAGGGAAGTAACAACACAGAAAACCACATTCAAAATAAAACAAGAAACAATGTGAAAGAGGGAGGAGGATAAAACTCACACAGACAAAGGGGGACATAAGAAGAACCAAGAATAACCAAGGATAATAAGAAAAGTACAATGGTAGTGTTGGTCACGCAAAATAACCAAACCTATTGTTTCACATTAGGCTATATGTTCCGTCATTACATCATTACGCATCAAAAAAGTAATACCTGATGGCCTGCTTGCTTTCTTGTGCTGTGTGTTTCGTACTTACATTGATGTTTGGGTTGAGAAACTGTGTTCTGGCGTAACGGGTTAACATGTTGATGATGACGACCTGCCCCCACTCCTCAACGTCGATCAATAGATTACACAGCTTCCTGTAGTTCTTGTGGATCAGATCAATGCGCTCCGGACACACCTCTTCAAAAGCCATCACAACGCTTCCTGCCACCAACTGCAGTGCATTTCAGACCACACACATTAAGATAAAGTTCATGAATCTTTTTTTTAGGAGGTTACAAGTTATCCCTGTGGATTTTAACAACAAGAAACCTGTAACTATTGACTGACATCTGCAGTCTGTTTCTGGTTTTGGTGCATTTCCCAGAGAAAGAGCTAATGCAAAAATTGCAAGGTGAAAAAGGAGACTTGTTAAACAAATTATAAGCCTTGAAACAACCAGGGCATTAAATGCAATCTGGTGCTGTGCACAGCAGCTGGTCCCTGATATTTTGTGCACTGTGTGGTTTGCAAAATTGTATTTGCCTTTGCTGGAAATAAAATCTGGAGAAAACACTGAATCAACAAAGAGAAGAGAGGAAAAACACACCGTGGTTTTGTCAGCGAGGAGTTTCTCTATGACTTCAATCAGCTGGTCTTTTTGTTCAGGATCCAAACTGAGAGGAGAGAAGAATAAATCAGTAAAAATGCATGAAAAATGTTCCAGGAACTGTAAGTAATCATCCTCAAGGGTATAAAGAAAATGGATTTTACTGCTAGAGCAGCAATGGGTTCTCAGGAGTCCATTTTTTACTGCTAAAGTTTTACAGAGGCAGCAAGTCATATCAACATTTGATCTAGCAGGCCTAGCAGTTCTCAGACTGGGAATCAAGACAAAGAAAAAGCCATAAAGAGAATTAACAATTTATAAAAACTGGAATTTAATGACAATATTATTTAATAATTGTTTGATTCTAAATGTCTTAAATCACTACACATACTGTGTTTTTCTCTATCTAATTTATATATGTCCTACTGTGTTGAAGATTGTGAAAAACACAAACGGTCAAATGAAAAATAAAGTTTCTACAGGACTCTACGCGGTCCTGTGAAACACTAAGCACACTCTTACTGCTTCCACGGGAATTAAGAGGGTAAGTAGCAGACAAGTGCTGCTAATCAAATGCACTTGAATTATGACCGCCTCCATAAGAGCAGACATGTTGTTAGTTTGCTGGTCTGGAGAATTCAGATGTATGTTAACACAATATTGAAATCCTCACAGGAGTGGACATCCCAGCAAATTTGTTCGGTTTTGTATAAATGTTTGTTTGGGCACTCCTAAAAATCAAGATTTAACATTTCAAAGGGTTCATCCTTATACAATGAAGCTCGAGGACAGACCGTGCAATGCTCAGAGAAGTTGCTAAAATCCCAAGACTATGCTGGAACTTCTGGAAGAATGTTCTTTAGACACCTCAGACCAACTGTCAAGCATGCTGGTGAAGAGGTGATGATTTGGGTTTGTGTTGCAGCCACCAGACCTGGGCACTTTCCAGTCGACCATTTACTTCTCTGTATATCAAAGTATTCTATAGTCAATTAGGAGGCCATGAATTTGGATAATGAACCTAAACACACCAGAAAATCAGAATGAGTGAAAAAGAAAAGATTCAAGGCGTTGCAATGACCCAGTAAAGTCCAGACCTCAACCCAATGCAAATTCAGTGGTGGGACCTTTGGAGAGTGTGAATAAACAAATTTCAGCAAACCCCAATGAACTGAAGAAATGTTGTAAAGAAGAAGGGAATAAAATTCTTCTACAATGGTGTAAAAGATTGACTAATTCACACAGAAAATGATTACTTCACGCTACTGCTGATTCTGCACGCTATTGAATCATGGGGTGACTTAAGTTTCACAGCACCGCATAGAGTTCAGTTCTTTTCTCTGTGACAGTTTTTACCAAATGAGTGGACAAGAAAAACTAATCCAATTTTTATGCTGGAAGAAAAAGATAGAATTATAGAATGATTGGATTGTTATCCTCCAACTAACAAACAGATACAAGTACTCATCTTAAAAGGTTTACAATTCAGTGAATATGACTATGATGTCAATAATGTGGAATGTGCAAAATAATTGTTTGAAATGAGAAACATTGTAATTAATAATATCAGTAATTTTTTTGTTCTAGAATTTGTGTCCTTCATCTTAATTCAATTTTTATAAAAAAAAATCCTTTTATAATGACTGTAAGAAAAAAATATGATCATAAGTCGTTATAATAACTGATACACTAAGAGCTAACAACTCAATGATAACTTTGTTTTATAAACCTAAAACTGTCCTTTCAGGTTTGTACCTGTATAGTTTAGGGATTGCATGTGCTGCAGTCTTCCTGACATACGGAGACATATCCGAAGCAGCTTCTTTGATGGCCAACATCATTATTGGAACGATGATTGTTACTCTTATGCTGGAGAGGACTCGCAGGGCGCTGGCTCTGATCAGCTGGTTTGGATCCTGAAGAAACACAAATCGGTGAAATGTTGTATTTTGTTCATTGCAAAATGGCAATAAAATCTAAAAAAATCGGTGGTTATGCTAGCAGCTCTGTAGTGCTGTTCAAGGGGCTAGTAGTTCCTGGAGCTTTATGCTAAACTCAGCATGCTAACATTATCAAGGTGAATAATAGAATGGTTAGTCAGTGGTGAAACCTAACACTGTTAAGTAAATTAGCTTACCATTTTTAGGTAATTAGCACTAAAACACAGCAGTGCCATAGCTGGTTCTAATATAAAAAGCTTTTAAAATTGTATTTATTTGGTTATGATTTCAGACCAATTTATTCAGTAATTACAGATATTTAAATCAATTTCATTCAATTTCATTTATATAGCAACGAAGCACTACAACAGTTGCCTCAAGGCGCTTTATACTGTAAGGCAAAAACCCTACAATAATACAAGGGAAACAGAAAAACCCAACAATCATATGACCCCCCCATGAGCAAGCGCTTTGGCGACAGTGGGAAGGAAAAACTCCCTTTTAACAGGAAGAAACTACCAACAGAACCAGGCTCAGTGAGGGATGGCCATCTGCTGTTACAGCTTGGCGGTAAGTGGCTGAAGACAGGAGACAGACATGGTGTGAAAGAGAACCAGAGATGAATAATGACTAATAATTAAATGCAGAAAGATTTATAAACATGTAGTGAGTGAAAAAGGTTATGTGAAAAAATGAAATGAAGAGCTCTAATGGGGTGGTATGGTACTATAAGGTCATTAAGATAAGACGAGTACAATAACCTCAGTTTTATCTGAATTTAGAAGCAGAAAATTTGAGATTCTGTAGGTCTTTCTGTTTTTAAGACATTCCTGCAGTTTAACAAATCTGTGTGTGTAATCTGAATTCACGGGTGGAAAAAGTTGGGTGTCATCTGCAAGGCAGTGAAAATGTATGCTATGCCTTCTAATGATGCTGCCCTCATTACATGTATAATGTAAACAGAATTGGTCCTAGCACAGAACCCTGTGGAACTCCATAATTAACCTCAGTGTGTGAAGAGGACTCTCCATTTACGTGGACAAACAATCAAAGATAAGACGTCAGGAGATCACAAGAGAATAGGATTTACAATACAGAAATGTTCAACTTGTGTTACTAATTTATGCCATGAGCACTTGGTTGGGGGTGCTTTACCTTCATTTACTGCATCAATACAGTTGGGCATAGAAGTGATCATCTTGTGGAGTTGCTAAGGTGTTACTATATTACTAAGAGACATCTGCATATGAACATACATAATCTGTAGACAAAAGACTGAACTGTTGGTACTGGATGTTTCTGCTTTCCATCCGTGGTCCATTTGTAGTGTTATTGACCAGTCATGTTTTAGCAAGTAAGCAGTGTTGCAAAACAGGCAAATGCAATCTCAGAACCATCGGCTGATCTGATGCCAACTGATATATTTGGAAATATATCTAAATTCATAAACATGATGACAGATGAAGCAGGAAGTATTGGTTCAAATATGTGCTAGTTCTTTTTTGGGCCTTTTTCTGGCTTTATTCAATAGGGTACAGTGAAGAGTGGCAGGAGACCAGAGGGAGCGAGGAAGATTCAAATCCAGGCCGGCCGCTCTCAGCCATGTAGCATATGCTCACCTCCTCATCCCAGTGAGCTAAACCGCCACCCCGATGTAGTTTTTTTTTTTCCAGTCATTTTGGTTTCAATGAAAGGGGTGAAGACAATAGATGTTTTCATTTTGAGATTTAAATTTCAGAAGAGCATTTCTAGAAGCAGTGATGAGATCGCAGTTACCACAGCCAGCTTTGATATATGGCTTACTACACAAACATTTTTGGAAAAAGCATATGATTTAGCAAGGATGTTAAATCCTTAACCAACCAGTGAGCATATGTTGCCAGTATGCCAGTATCCCTGTGACCAAAACTACAGGACATGTATGACAAAAATGGTTTATAATATTCTCAAATCTGAAATCTGAAAATCTGTCTCATATGTAAACTGCTGTACCTTCAGACCTCGCTGAAACGTGGAAATTGAAAGCAGAGCAAGATCTTGCTGCTCCTCAGCGTACCGCACCAAGTAAACATAGACCAGCTTCTTCACCTGGAAAGATGAACAGTAAGAGGGAAAGAGGAAGAAACAAATGTAATCATTTAAATTTTAACAAGTTCATCCAATCTATATAGATTAGCTTAATTATTTTCATTAAGATGAGTCCAGTTATTAAAAACATGCAAAAGTGGAGAAGGAAATTGCAATTTTGTTTACGTGAGATAAAACTGTACTCCACGTAGGTTTGGAAAATGTGATAAGATAATAGGAAGGAAAATAAAGACTGCAGAGCCTGTAGCACATGAAGCAACATGAGACTAGGTTCATTACCAACCTCTATGTTTTTACAAGCCACGTTTTTCACCACAGCAGGGAAGAGATCTGATGCATTTTTACCTCGGGCAATCATCTGCAGAGAAAAGACGCATCCAGAAGCATAATAAAGATTTCACAAGACGGCATTTTTCAAGCATTTCAATCACTGGCAAGAAAAAACACAGTTTTTAATGTTTTATTTTGTCTTTTGATGCTTTTTCTTTGTGCTCTCGGCCCGGCAGGACTGATGAATGAAAAGATGGGTGTGGAGCCGCAGAAGTAGAAATCTGACAGAGTATGAATATTTAACAGCTGAATGCACAGTTTGCATCTCTTATCATAGTAGTTAAATCATCAGAGGCTGCCTTTGTCTTATGGTTCAAAGCATAAAGTTTCTTAAAATGACTGCATGTTGACAATAATACCACGAGAATTACCAATCTACCAATGCTCTCTATACCAATCCTCGCCAGGATTGGTATAGAGAGCATGTTTCTGGCCTTGTCTTAGTCTCAGAATAAGTAAAACCTGATGCATTATGTGTTTTGCATTTAAAGGTTTGACCTTGTGCACCTGTGTTACCAGCTGCTGATCAGTGAAATCTCAAGGGGGGCAAATCTGTCCCTTTCTGCAAATGTTAATGTTAATTAAATGTTATAGTTTCCAGCTAGCCAATGACTTTAGATTAAAAAAAAAAGATTTATAGGTTTTTATGTGGATCTACACTCACTGGCCACTTCATTAGGCCAACGAGTTAACTGTTCAACAGCTCGTTAATGCAAATATCTAATCAGTCAATCACATGACAACAGCTCAGTACATTTAGGCAAGTAGACATAGTCAAGTTGACCTGCTGAAGGTCAAAGCGAGCATTGGTGACATACTTGTCAGGTAAGGTCAGTTATATAATAACTGAAGTAATTTTTAAAAATTATAGTCATTATTAGAGTCAGACAGGAGGATTATGAGTATGCTCACTGGCTAATCAGATGTCATTAGCTGGTTTCACAGTTAGCTCTACCTGTTGCTAATCATGTCCCAACTGAAAATGCCAAGATGGAGACTGCAAAGACACTCAACTCAGCTCAAGGCTTCAAAATAAGACTCTTTAAGCAATGACAGACATCATGGTGGCTATGTGGATTTTTTGTTTATAGTCCACAGTAAAATTGACTTTCTCTTTATATATTTCTTTTGTTTTGTATATATCTCTCTTGATTATATGTTTTTCTCCTGTTTGCTATTTATTCCTGCTGTCTACTATTTATATTCTATTACGGCACAGTTGGTGTGGAGCACCCACACGACAATAAAGGGCTATTCTATTCTGTTCTCTATTCTGAAATAGCTTTATACAACAGTATTATCCATGACATTTTTTTAAAGCATGATAATAAACTTCATGGCTCACCCTTGATGTGATCCCAATTTCCCATTGTGTCCATTTGATTTATACTCACAGCTACAATCCGCTTCATTGCCTCCAGCTTCAGGGAGTCTTTGTTGCTGTCCAGCATCTCTTTCAAGTCGTCATGTCTGTGGGAAGAAAATATTATAGAAATTTATTTCACAGCATGGAAACCACAAAACACACGAAATGCAGAAGCCTCAAACAAGAACTACAGATATGTTTTACTTTCACCATTTACAGCTCAAAATTGATCAAAGATTACAACTGTGACCCCAAAATTATTCTCTTTGAAGTAGGAAATTAGTCTTACAAAATAAAGAAACATTTGAATACTTGGATAATTGGAAAGTGACATAATCGCTAAAACAAAATGACTTCTCGAACACAGACTGTCGATAAATGGGTAGAAATGAGTGTTAGAAATATTATGGATGTGGCGAAGTACAACAATACATAAAATAGAATAGAATAGGTCTATCACTATCATATACAGTTGTTTATTTTTTAAATAAACAGTCTAGTGATTTTACTGGCCAAATGATGGGCCAGCTAGCTGATTAATCAGTCAATTAATCAGCAGCTTGTTTGATAAATGATATTATGTCTTCAGCATTTTCTAAGGATTTATCACTGTTCTTTGGTTTCATACAGGTACTTTGCTTTTTTATAAGCATCCTGATTTATGATGTCACAGTTTAAAGAACAAATGATTACCATGCTAAATCAACAAAACGATGACCAAATTAAGTAAATTATGTTGAA
>VOQK01003968.1:0-10686 GCA_015052645.1 Benitochromis conjunctus | reverse complement strand
ATAAACACTAAATTGTAATACTTCTAATACTACTTAGCTCAGGAGGTAAAACCAAATACTTGGTCGTGATAAAAAGACAACAATAAAAGAGCACATTCTGACGTCCAGACTTTGTCTGGTTGATTTTGGTGTCTGTGTCCATGTTAAACTGTTGCTCACACGTCTTCTCATGATGTTTATTGTGGCTTTTCTACATATAATACTACATAATTACCCTGATGCAAAATGCACTGTTACACCCGTCCTTTACCTGCTGCTACAATAAAATGACTCCTACATACAGGGTACATATTTGAAACATGAAGAGAAGACCTAAGGACATTATGTCACCGGACATATTAATCACAGTATACAACAGTAACAACAAAAGTCACTGAACAAGTAAATGTATTGTACTTCTGAGACACCTTGAGTTTCTTTGCTGACCACAGGAGGGCAGAGCCCCACCACAAAAAATTGCCACCCTCGCCACACAAAGAATAAGCTTTGTGCGCTTCACTGAACAAATAAATGCGCCTGATTGAGCTGACCTTTTAGCATGGTAAATAGCCTTTTTTTTTTCTTTTTTGCTCTGTTGACATTTAAGACGAAATGAAGTGGTATAAGGAAAGTCCTGCTCATGTGGAATCATTCATTCCTGCTGCAAAGTGTAAGAGGGTGCAGAGGAGGAGGAAGTATTATATGACTGTATAATTACCTTTCTGAACAAAATGCTTTGTTTGTGCTTATCTGATCCATTTGTGATACTGATCCATATAGGGCTGGTACATCTAGCCATCCATTTCTTATCAGTGAGCTAAGTGATGAAAGAATATTAGGAGCAGAAAGTTGAGATAAAAAAAAAAATCTATCAGAACAGAACAAAGTAAATAAGGATGTGGTTAGCATCGCTAATTACTGGACCTGATGCCAAAGAATGGAAAAGAAGGAAAAGGCTGCTGAGACATGTGTTTTGAGTTGCAACCTTCATGGCTATTCCCTCATTTGTCTTAGGAGATGGCTGAGAAACAGCTCAACTGAAAACATTGTGTTGGGGCTAAATGTGTTAGCGCTGACCTGTAACATCACACACAGAAGAGTACTCGCGGCAGCAACATCAAAACCGAGCTCGAGGTCTGCCGTCTCGGTGACCTCATTCGTCTTTCAGCAGTCAGCTGGCCCACAGAGACACTACGACATGCCAGAGTAGATAAGACAATTGACAGAAAGTGTCTCCAGTGAGACTCTAGCGGAGCTTCACCTCCTTCTCAAACAGCTCGGGCTTGTATTCATTTTCCTTTATACTTACTGAGCCAGTCTGAGTGTGTCTTTAGACCTCTTGGAGGAGGGAGAGGAGGGGAGTTCCCAGGGGGGAACTTTTGAGGTGAGGACCATAATTAGAATCAAACAAGGACACCACTGTCCCCTGCATCCACAAGTGAAACCCAAGATAACAAGGAGGGGAAATGTGAATGGGAGCTTTTTTGGACAAATTAAGACTTGAAGTTGAGACCCTTACCTGTTTTGGTTTATGGCTTCTTGCCTGTTAAAGGCTGATTTGTATGCCAGTGTTACTGGGCTTGACGGCAGATGACAGTCAGAAGTGTAGGGTAAGGGTAATTTGAAACCTGGCAAATCAGTGAACACAGTTGTTTGATTTACAGAGTGAGAGTTGGACAAGGGGCTCTTGTTTCGCTGCGGTTGTTGTGTTATAAAGTATTATTATTCAGAGGATGAGATTGGTTTACCTTTCTAAGCGCTGTCAAGTCCAACTCACATGAAAGCAGATGGCACGTACATGCAGTCAATTACCATATGCGGACAAGTGATATTGCGGTATTAATGAAAGGCACCATGTAATCCCACGTTGTCTTGAATAACATGCGGTACGCTGAGCGGAGCAGCTGTTTTAGGTATAAACAATGAAGACAGGCATTGCCGGTGCCCACAGTCCTTACTGCATTCGCCACATTGCATATAATGTTCTTGTTTTAATGCTTGTTGAGTTCGCTTATTTACCCATAGCATTTTGGGGAAAACCCCTCATTTACGGACCAGAGAGGAAGTGCTGATGTGGGCTTTTGACATCCTGATGCTGAATCACTAAATAGCCACATATGCACACAATCAAACTGTAAACTAAACTAAGAACAGGCTAAGCATTTATATTCTACAGATATGCTGGCATGTCTCTCAAAGTGAGCCCTCATCAAAGTAGTTCCGCTGTAAATTTTTGACACTGTGATATGACATTGATTTGTAGTGTCAGGCAAAATTATTAGTTGAATAACCCCGCTGGCTATTCAGTATCAATGTTATAGATGCTATCACACCGTTAATCTATTCAGATGTGGAGCAGGTGACTCCGTTTTGCCAATCATTGCCTCTAACTCTGTGTAGTGTAGGAGTCAAATATAAATAAACTTGCTATGCCAGAGAATTTGTGTCACTCCAGTAACACAACATCACATGGTGGAAACAGTAAGAGGGATGACTTCAGTGTCTCCTATTAGTCAAACCAAAGTCTGAACTCCAGACCCCTCAAAACACACCTGAACCATGGAGTTGACTCATCCTTTTATGTGTGTGTGTGTCTGTCCAGTTTATAAATGCCACTCAGCAGCCAAGAGGTGCATGGTGGGCTTTGATGACTTCCCTGAGTGGAAAATCAGCTATGACTATGCCTGACTTGTGCTCAATTGAGAAGCAACACTCATTTAAAAAAAAAAAAACGCTGGCTGTTAAACAGTCATTTTATCCCTAATATAGATTTTAATGCACTGTAGCAGGATTACAGATGTTTTTCCTAATGCCACTCCAATGGATGGTCCAGACATATCTCTACAAGCATTTAGTTGAAATTATGTGCCTGTATTTGTGATAAAGATGACAAACTTTGGTTTTTCCTGTAATATCGCTACAAGTCTCACTTTATTGGGGGTATTTAAGTGTGATGTTTTGACTGGTGGTCTTGCCACGGTATACCCTGCTCTGCACTTTATGTCAACTGTAATAGGCTTCAGACCTCTTACTTAAGGATAAATGCTTAAGAAAACTGATAAATATATGAAACGTTTTGCGTATACTCATGGTTTCTTGATATAGTGCCACAATCGTGGCAGCAGTCGCCTCAAGGCTCTTTAGACTGTTAAGTAGGGACACTACAATAATACACAAAAAACTTCATCAATCATATGACTGCCTTTGCGACTGGCTGGGGATAAGGACAGAAGACACACATACCTTACACACTATATGGACAAATGCATCGCGCTACACCTCACAATCTTTGAATTCAGACGTTTTTACTTCCTTTGCCACAGGTAAATAAAATGGGTCATTCTCAAGGTCTTACTTAATTTGTGCGTGGTGCTGTAATAGGACACCACTACAACAGGTCAGTTCATGAAATTTCTTCCATCTTAGATATTCCACAATTAACTCTAAGTGGTATTATTGCAAAGTGCTACAGCAAATTACAGCAACTCAGACACAAAGTAAGAGCCCACGTAAAATTACAGAGGAGGTCTCAGAGTGTTGAGGTGCATAGAGAATAAAAGTTGCTGCTGACTCAATAACTGCAGCTCCAAACCTCCTCTACTATTAACATCAGCACAAAAACTGTGTGCCAGGAGCTTCAAGTCATAGTTTTCCACAGCCAAGGAACTTGTAGGTGTAATGTGTAGCTGTCTAGTTCTGTCCATATAGGGTCTTCATAAGTTATCATATGTTTTGGGCATTAAGCTCAGAGCACCACTGAGCCCAAGTACATCTTTACAAAGCTGATAGCGTTGCTGTAGACTTATTCTTTTCTCCTCACAGAGAGGCCTGCCAAAGTGGCATACATAACTAGCACAGCACCTTCACAGCCCAAGTGCAATGATGTAATTTGAGGTTTACCACAATAAATCTTGAGGCCAGAATACAACACAGTGACCTTCAGTTTAAGACCTGTCGATCAAAGATGCCTTATCATTCAGTAGTTGATTGAGAGATATGCTCAGTGTCACGTAGGAGTATAAAGCCTGTCCTTCCACTGATCTTATCTAACGGAAGGCCTCGGATTATGTTACAGGAGTAAACAAAAAAAAAGTCACAGAGATAAATGGAGCTCTATGCTGGCTGATTCTCCACATAGTGATAAAGACATGAAAATCATTTCCCCCAGTAAACTTTGCTGGGAAGACCTTCCTCTATCAGATGGAGATCAGTCATGCTTACAGAATAAATTCAGAATCAAATACACCACAAAGTTGTGGCTAATATGTCTGGAAGCTTTTTCTTTTGAACTTTTTCTTTCTAAGGATATCTACAGGAAGACTTTGAGTTCACTTTAAGGGAAATTATTCACATATAATCTATGACCTTTTCTTGTGTGAACAAATGTTTGGGATTATGTCACTTAAAAACTGAGCTGTCCAACGTGCTGAATCTCATGACAAAAGTATTACAAAACAAAAAAATTAATGACTCCTTTTGGGTTTTCAGAATCCTAATCTTTTTTTTTTATTTTAACTTTAATGTATTCAAGCATTACTACTAGCTCTATATTATTTGCGTGTGAGTGGATGTATTTTGTGTGCATAGGCCAGCTGTTGGTTGTGTGAGAAGAAAAGATTGCATGGGAATTCAACTTTTTTTTTTTCATAGAGGAACGCTGAAGGAAGAGTCACATCGAGCCCGTCCCATGGAGACGCTTAGATAAACACACAGCTAAAAGAGAGGGGGGGCTCAGGTTTCACCATGAGGTACTCGTAAGAGAAAGGAGAAGCAAAAAGCATTGTGACAGTATTGTAGTTGCTCTATTTTCTATCCCCCGTAATCCCCTCCACCCACCCCATTGCAGACCGGACATCGATGATTTTCTCAAACAAACACGAAGCAGCTCAAGCCTTCGAAACAATGGCCTGGAGACCCGATATAATAATGTGAGTTGGTCTTAGGACTCACTCCTGACTTGAAGAGACAGTTGGACTGAAGAGGCTTGTGGAAGGGACCTTCAGCCAAGTGTATCATTAGATGGTCAGTGAGCCACCTCCAACCACTGTCATCGCTTACCATCACCCATTTCACCTCAGACTTAGACAGATGACTGAATCAGTGTTTGAATCACCAAAGAGTCTTGCTTTGCAACACTTTAACATCTGGGCTGTGATTTATTATTGTTATTTTTTTGTTTTTTAAGATGACAGCCAAGTAACTGCCAGAAAAACAAAAAAAACAACGATTTTTTCAAGAATCATCTCTAGTGTTGATAAATCAAAAGTAGGAATCAAGAAGTTAAAAGGTTTTGATTCGACTCCACCTCATAGATTAATGTGAAAGGCTTGTGAAAACACCCGGATCCAAAATAAAATTCACCCCTCTGAATCACCAACTAATATTTGGAAACTACCAATAGCTGCAGTCAAATAATTTTGGCGGTCCTGACATGTACGCTTTATCCTTTTGAACCTCAAAACCATCCAGGTTGTCATTAAAGATTTATTTCTTTCGTATCATATACCAGAGATGTTTGGATAGCGACTGTAATATTTTTGGAAAGCAAATGAGAGTCCAAAAAGAATCGAAGCACTTACTGCAAATGCAAATTTAAAAGCATGTGGTAACACAGTTTTGATGCAGATTTGGTTTAGTTCTTAGTGCTACAGTGAAACTACGAATGCTTTAACATGCTAGTCTGATCTTTACTGATTTGACGTGCCTTGTTTAAACCCATGTGACTACAGATGGGAATTGTTGCAGTTAATATGCGTTATTATGATCTTTAATGGAGATTTGGACATTGAAAAATGGACAAATAAAGAATAAAAAGAGCAACTAATAAAAAGAAAACAAACAAACAGCGTTGATGACTGAGGACTACCAATGAGCGTGATTTGCCAGAGCGAGGTTTTTCTTTCATTTTAAGACTACAACAGCCAAGACGGTTGATGTACACGGTTGCTGTATTTTAACTTATAATGAACATAAATTCATTAAACATGAAGGCCAATTAGTAAACCCCATATGGCATTTTTCAAGGTGCTCTGTAAAGGATATCTGAACACATCTACAGTATAATCTTTCAATGCTTGAGTCAAGACTAATCGAGTCTGTCATTTATTCTCTTCCAAAGGAAAAGAAAGCAATCATTTGGTGTATTTATGCCCAGGTACAGTTACTAGAGGAAAAAAGACCAGAACTCATTAATAATATGCAGGGAACCGTGTATATGAAAAGCACTAAAAACATCTTTCTTTTTTTTGCCCAAAGAAAATACAGAAGTACTCCATCATAAAAAGGTTCAGGTCTCATTACTCATTGTCAGTGGGTGCTAATGTTAAGTCTCTAGCTCTCTTTAATGTAACGTGTGAGGCACATTTCAAATGACTTGCAACTTGCTCTGGTCACCATGAATATTAAAAAGAAAATGCAGGAATCGTATTTTACTTTTGGGGGGAGTGGGTGAATTATTAAAAGATGGTCCAATACTGAGTGAGAATGCTATAACTGACTGGAAAACAGATGCAATGTAATCCCAATTCCCCCAAAACTTGGGACACTGTGTAAAATATAAATAAAAACACAATGCAATGATTTGCAAATCTCACAAACCCATATTTTATTCACAAAAGAAAATGGAAAGCATATCAAATGTTTGAACTGAGACATTTTATTAATTTCCAGACTTTCTCATCTCATCATCTACATAATATAATATAATCAAAAGACTCAGAGAATCTGGAGAAATCTCTGTATCCAAGAGACAAAGCCAAAAACGAATGTTGGATGTCTGTGATCTTTGGGACCTTGGGCGGCAGGGCATTAAAAACAGGCAGGATTCTGTCATGTCAACACAGTTCTGCCAACACCATTGTCTTCTTTGGGCCAAAATAAACTAAAATGGACTCTCGCAAAAGTGGAAAACTGTTCTGTGTTCATCGAAACTTGAAGTTATTTCTGGAAAACATGGACCCCGGATTCTCAGGAGTAAAGAGGAGGGGAACCATTCAGCATGTTATCGGTTCTCAGTTTAAAAGCTTGAATCTCTGATGGTACTGGGGTGCATCGGTGCCTGTGGTTGGTGGTTTTTACATTTGGAAAGACACTATCAATGCTAAAACGTATATAGAGGCTTTAGAGGATTATTGAGTTCCATCCAGTCAAAGTCTTTTTAAGGTAAGGCCCTAAATATTTCAAAATGACAATGCTAAGCCACATACTGCATCTATTATGACAGCATGGCTTTGTAGTAGAGGGTAAACTACAGAGTGCTAGAATAGCTCCAACTCCAATCGGGCCCACTGGATGGCCATAAATGTTACACCTTGTTCTACTGATAAAGAGGCCCCCCACATCTATTCACACTACGCTAATAAACTAACTGATAAACAATTTAGCATTTACTATAAAAATGTCATATTTTTTTGTGTTGACTGTAGTATAAGTAATAAAAATAGAACATTTTCTTGCAATTAAAAATGATCTATTATTATAATAATTACAGGACAGTCTGAGCTATGAGGTACCAGAATTCTCTGTAAATATAATAGATTTCTTATTCTTTGGGTTTAGTCTTTAACCCCAAAGAGTCGTGCTGACAGATACTACTATAGAAAAACTGAGATGTACAGATGAAATTGCACTTTACATCTTCACGCTGACAGAAACTGTATATTTACTTGTCCGGCCCACTTAAGACTAAAGTGGGTTGTGTGTGTTCCCCAACGTAAATGGAGCTTGACATCGCTGTTGTCTGGGTGCTCAACTAGCCTGCTTGTAGTCCACACCTTTTACCAAATGAAATAATTTAGTGTATCATTAAGCAAAGGTGACAACAAAGAAAATCCAGGACTGTTGAGCAGCTAGAATCTTACAGTATATCAGACAAAAATGGGACAACATTGATCTCCAAAAAATCCAGTAGCTGGTATTTTCAGTTCCCAGATGTTTACGGACTGTTGTTAAAAGAGAGGGGATGCTATACCGGGGTAAATCTGGTCCTACCTGAACTTTTTTGAGTCGTGTTGCTGCTATCAAATTCAAAATGAGCCAAAAAGTCTCATTAAATGAACTTTGTTCTACTGTGAATAAAACATGGATTTATTCGATTTGCAAGTCGTTGAATTCTAGTTACATTTATATTTTATACGGCATCCCAAAGTTTTTGGCCATGCCAGGGTTAACCCTTTATCATTGTCACACTCAATTTCCATCTTCAGTCTGACACTTCTGACACTGCATCTTCATCGACTGATTTCCAAGAGTCTAACATTAAGTCAAGACCGTTGCAATGCTCTAACAGAAAGAAGATACTGATTTGAGTTAAAGCTACTTAGAGCTAAATTAACATCATTTTACATTAACACTGATGCATGGCCATACCAGCATACTGATTTTGTCGGGTTTTTAGGTGGATAGTCAAATGATCCAATATAAAAGTTATATACCATCTGTTTTCTATTTGTCAGTCAATAATTATGCTGATGTATATCATCTGATGTGATAAAAAAAACTAGAGCGCTGACTATTAAATATATCTCTGTTGTGACGCAGAGCTTGAGAATGCATACAGTATTATTATTTCTACCCACATTGCTGATTGGCTAATTGGTCCTTCCACATCACTCACTAGACAGATGTTTAACAAGTTTAACAATGTTAGCCCAATCAGACAACTCCACTTGGTGGAGTCGAAAGTTACAGAGGCCTGCACCCAGACAAATGGTTATCCCTATTTTGACATGGAGTGTCGCTCCATGGGGTTACATTGCAGCTATTGTGTGTTGCCTAAAACTTCTTTTATTTGGGTTACTGTTAATACTTAGATCCGAAAATAGGAAAAATAGAGCCCAAGTACAAATATCCCAGTATAAATACTGGGATTTTCATCAATCATAGTGTACCACTGACTTTATTAGATATGTTACTTCATCCTGTAAAATATCTTGAGGGAAAGAAAGTTGTTAATTTGTTATGACAGGGCAGGATATAGTTTCTGATAAAAGATTAGCAAGCCTGCCAAGGAGTACACTTCTGCAGCAGGAGAAATCCTTCTTAGCTGACTGTGCTGGGTAAACAGAACAGTGTTTTTCCTGGTTCTGTACCACATTGTACCACATAATACTTCTGAACAGGCCATTTGTTATAGTGAAATACAAAAGATGGGTTTCAGAAAAAGTGCATGAAAGCAGTACATCACATCATAAATGAAACGTAAACACTCAACATCCTTTGTCTGTTCAACTGCTCGACTATATCAGGCAACCAAGTGTGCTGAGGTCAAACAATGGATTTCTTCAGGGAAAAGTACTTCAGAAAAATATGAATCACAGCAGATATGGCATGAATCATGGACCAGACTGACAAATGCCATAAACCCTAGTGTTTGATATGTGATGACATT
Source organism: Benitochromis conjunctus (assembly GCA_015052645.1). Lineage (NCBI taxonomy): Eukaryota > Metazoa > Chordata > Actinopteri > Cichliformes > Cichlidae > Benitochromis > Benitochromis conjunctus. The sequence goes on along the minus strand of VOQK01003968.1, from coordinate 1,319 downwards.
TGGTTTCAACCCATACAAGTAGAAAGCCAAAGAAGAAATACACAGCACATAAAGTACACCAAGAAGAGTAAAGTATACAGTATTGGACCAGATCACAGATATTTCATGGTGCCTCTGGTACAGCTGTGTGTGGAATACCTGTTGTGCCATTAATCTCGGTGCCACATCAACTTTGATGGTTAATTTTTTTGTCTTTTTTCTGAATTTACTGGCTGTTGAAAGCATTGTGGAGCTGATAAATAAAAACCTAATGTTATGTAATGCTACCTAAAATTAGAACATTTTAGGTAAAGTTTTCCACAAGTGAGCTAGCCCACACAGGACCTCGCTCCATATTAGCTATGGTAAATGAATCTGGGTGGTGGCAGTTAATCAAGGAGTGAGTGGGACTTCACCTCCAGTGTCTGTGAGAAAACCTCCCAGCGAGCTGTTGATAAATGACGGGTTGGCAGCAAGTTTTGCGGTTCGGTGTGCGCGTGTGTTTTTGTGCACGTGTTTGTGTGAATGAGAGAGGCGGGACCGGGGCAGGCTGCTTCACGGTGCGCACATGGGCACTGCTGTAAAAGGAAATTAGAGGCCAATGTAAAGCTGTGGGCTCAGCCAGGGGTCCTGTGTCTCTATATGTGTGTGTGTAAAAGTTTGAGCGTGCATATGAGTGTGTGTGTTGTCTATTCAAGTGGAGGAATGGGTGGGAAGCGGGAGCTGTCTTTTTAAATGGCTGGAGAGAGGAAGGATGTCTCCAGCCTGGACTCTGGCGTCCCTTTGTTGTTCGTGAAAACAAAACAAAAAGAGAGGAGGACAAGGGGAGAAAGGGAGGGAAGAAAAAAGAGCATGAGGGAACGGAAGAGAGAGGGAGGGATAGAGGGAGGGAGAGGGAAAGCAGAAAGTTAGAGCCAGTCACTGACAACAATGAAGTCTGCTCTGTGACAGAGACATGATGTCACTTTAGTGGAGTCCCTGGTGTGGGGGTGGGTGAGGAACGGGCTGGGTGGGGCCATACCTCTATCCTCCCTCTCCCCTGGTGTGTCTCTCCTTTTTTTTTTTAGTGAATGAACCTTGGGAAGCATAATGGGCCAGGCTCACAGCTCCACTTCCGACACTCGTCATTTGAAACAGTGAGATTTCCAGGTCGTTCATTCATGCCCTGGTCCCTACTGAGCACTGCTTAGAGAGCGTGATGGAAGCCCGGTAAGGGATCGCCCTCATGGGAATGCCTGTTTGTGTGTGTGTGTGTGTGTGTGTGTGTGTGTGTGTGTGTGTGTGTGTGTGTGTGTGTGTGTGTGTGTGTGTGTGTGTGGGTGTGTGTGTGTGTCAGAGAA
>VOQK01003967.1:19072-39864 GCA_015052645.1 Benitochromis conjunctus | reverse complement strand
GACATTTTTTTTAGTAGACGATGCCGTAGCATCAAGTAGGTGTAGAGTAGATTTGTCAACCATGCACTTATTTTTACTAGTCGGACGTTTAAGAACATATAAAATATGTTCCAACATTTTTAGAGTTGTGTCCAAAAAAGGGGGAAAAAACAAGCCTTTACCATTTAATAGAATGCATAGGTAGTATAAACCCCGCTTGCCTCACTCGTGACTCCATAGGCTGATGTTTCTGGTGGACTGTAACAACCCTGTATAAATCACAACTACAGTGGAGTCAGAATGTAGTTTTTTTTTTCTTTAATAAAGGACTAATTGTAAGTTGGACTTCCCAAGCATTTCCCAGAGGGAGAACTGATGAAGTGAACTATTTCACCTCATTAAAAAAAAAGGGGAGAGAGAATATCGACCTATCAAGCAAACCTCATACCACTGACAAACTGCATGCTCACTATTTACTGTAGCTGACTGGCTAATGATGATTGTGAATTATGTACACATTTACTTTGTACACAATATTCAATGTTGTGGGAAAATAACCTGTGGAGTGTTAAAAAAAAAAAGATTATCACAGATGTTTATTTAGCACACTGTGTAAAATATTCTTCACCTCAAAACGACTTTCTGAGGACTGAATTTCATCATTAAGACTTGGTACTGGACAAAAAGGCATGCCCGATTGTCTACATGTTATATAGCTGTATAGTATTACTTTTTTTGTTGTTGTTAAAACATTAACTAGATCGATCTCCATGTGAAATTAACCAGAGTTTTTTTTTTTTAAATACTAGAGGCTTAATAAAAGAAAAAGAGAAACAAATGAATGTCAGACAAATCTCTCATGTTTAAACGAGTATGTGCACCCAGGGGATCACACATACTCTCTCTCACACACAAACACACACACACACACATACTCTGAGAGAAACTTGGACTGAATTTACACACACACGCACGCAAGCAACACCCAAATACACACGTGTACACTTTGACGTAAATACACGGGTACACCTCAGTACTCTGTGCATCATACTGTATGTATTTGTTGATTACAAAGTTTTTACAAAGTCTTTGCTTACTCAGCTGTACCGACATTTTTCAACCTGCAGGCGTTTGCAGAAAGGTACTCCCTGCTAGACTTTTGTTCTCCATAAATATTATATCAGAATAATTATCTGCTCATGTTAATACATTGGCTTGTAAATGTTGTTTAGCAGTGTCCATTGCAAATGGTTGTGTAATGTCTTGTAATACTAATATATTATGTTTATCGAAAATGAATATATTTAATGACACATGACAAAAAAAAAAAATGTGGCTTTTGTGGTGTTTTGCTGTCGACCTTTTATTTTTTACTTTTACATTGGATTTTAGACGGCTGTAATGAAAAGTATTGATGCGTGTTTGGCTATTGAACAGCCTAGTAGACCTGAGAATTAATTTGAAATAAAGCTGTGTAAACAAAAAAGAAAGAAAATAAGCCAAATGAGGATCCCTTGCCGAAATTGCATGTTTAGTTCCTATTTCCTCTTATGATCAAAAAGCTGATTTTGCCATCACAACACAACGTGTGCAGTTCCTTCTGGCATTATTTGCTTCAAGTTTTAGCTGCAACTGGAAACCACTTTGTAATATAAATTGTGGATTGCGAGACATAAGAAGCAAAGATCAAACACAATAAAATGTTCTGAAAAGCCTGCCAAATATAAAATTGGAGATTTTTCCATTACGGTTACACTCTGGACTACAGCTCCCCCCCCCCGAAAGTATAATTTGGGTATGAGCGATCATGCAAATACTTATTTGGTAGTTACAGGGTAAGTACAGGAAAGGAGTTCAGGAGGTTTCAGAATAAGTGGATTTGACACACACAGTAAAGTGGAAAACACAGACGGGTTTGCCTTTAATGCAGCAGGTAGTTAAAAAAAAAAGGTTACATTTTAATAACGACAAAATACTGATGAAGACATTGCAGGTGTCAGATCCAATACCAGATGCTTGCATCAATGTCGATTTTAAAGCTTTTAGATCCTTTTTTATTATTGCATTATAGAGAAGCTGTACATTTATTGAGATTTATTGCACGATATACAGTATAATCAGTATAAACAGCAATCAATTTAACAAATTACAATGTGCAAAAGTCTTTAGTCACCTCTTTATTCTTTATATTGTGCTCCCAAGGAGACTGACTTTCTTGTTTTGTTTTGTTTTTAAAGTGGTCTTGACCAGAAGTTCTCTGGACTTTAGGCTTTAGGCTGGCTGCCTTTTTCACGCATTTTCATTTAGGTCTTTGTACACGACCATTTACAGACAAACTGGACGCTTTTATTTGTTTATTTATTTTTGTTAAGCCACTTAACACTGACCTGTGGATCATTCAAGCATAAAAATGAAGGGCTCTAACTCAAAGGATGAATCGGTGCTGTGTCTGCTGTGTTTTCATGGATGCTTGGCGATGTTTCCAAAAAAAAAACAACCCACACATTTCTCATTTTTCAAGCAAAATATAAAGCAATCAGGGGTGCTTCAAGACTTTTGCACAGTATTGTATATTTCAGTTTGCATAAGGAACTGTGTATAAAGTGCATATAGGTGTTTCTGTTTGGTGCCATTACACTTATATTATAGGGACAAAAGTATTAGGCTGCATATCTTAAACTTCATTTATAGGTTTTCAGTCTTATGTCTCCAGGTTTATAAATGTAAGCACCTCTGCTTAAGTCGTATTATTGCAAAGCATAAACAGCATAAAACATGGACATAGCTTCTGGGTCAGATAAATAAAACTGGGGTGGAAGTGCCCTAAACCAGGCTACCAGATGGCAATAGCTGTGGTTGCAAAAAGTCTTCCGGTCCTATAGAAGTTTTCTGTCTTGGTCATGCCATGTTTGAAAATGCAGGATTATGTGTGGTATCAAACTGGACGGCTAGCGAGCTGGTAATCACAAATAATTAACAGTTTCACAGCCAGACCCACACATCCTTGTCATGTTTGGGTTTTGCTGCAGCTGTGATGGAGGAAACTCTCATGTTGAGGGTTCAAAATGGGACTTAAGAAAAGCAGTGGGTGATGTCAGAGCAGCTACGTGCATCTCTTATGCTGTCTTTATTGCAAAGCATTTAGGACCCATAGCAACTCAGCCACAAAGTGTCGGACCATGTAACGTTACGGAGATCGCTGAGGCATTTAGTGTATAAAACTGCAGAGCTCCAAATCTTATCTGGCATTAACATCAGCACAAAAACTGTGTGCCAAGAGCTTCATGCATGGGTTTCCATGGCTGAGTAGCTCATGTAGGTGTAAAGTGTAGGTGGCAGCACGGACATAATTTGTCCATATTGTGTACAAATTATTATCGTACTTTCTCTGCTACAAAGCAACATGAAACAGTGGAACTTATAAAGACAACTGTGTGGAGCCAAGGAGCATTTCTATGGTGCACTTACAAAATATAGTGTCTCATTTTTGCTGAAGTATATTTCTGTTGTCAAAGATTACATTACACTTGCATAATTAAAGTATCTGAAAAACAATTGCGTTTTTACATTGTTTTAAATCTGCAGGATTTGGTGCATTTTTCTGAAGACGGGACTCTTTAAACTGAGGTGTCAGTGTGACAGAAAAATGTGAAGCATTAGCAGCAAATAAATGAAAACATCAGCCGCTGCCAAAGAACTTGAACCGTGTCCTGCAGCGCAGATCATTTGTGTTGGATCCTGTGCCTCGATAGACTTCACAGACAATAACGACTGGCTGTAAGATTCTGCAGGCAAATTACTAAAAAAGGGTGATATCACCAACGTGTCTAATCCAAACCGCAGATGTTATTGCTGTAGCTGGGAGGTTTTGGAATCAGTGGAAACCCTTAAGTTATTCCTACGGGAGTTTGTTTTTTACACAAAAGCACACTATTCTGAACCTGGTCCAAATGAGAGTCCATCTGTCTTGGCTCATGGAGGGGTATTGATATACTGTTCCTCCAATGCCCAGTGCAAAACACTCCGAAGGGGCCAACCAATTATACAACGAGTGCTGAAAGCTTAAGCTGTGTTCTCCATTAATAATAGGCCACCAGGATCACTAGCCGCAGAGTCACTCTAACGGCAAAATAAGGAGGGAAAGCAAGATATGACGAGCTCAGTGGATAAATGCATCATCAAAGTCTATTAGGTTTTGTTGTTAAAGGTATGCTTCAAGCTTCCTGACTGCTCTGTTAGCGAGGTCATAAAGGCCTGCAAAACAACAACAATCTCACTCCAGCTTAGGGAGTCCGAGCATTGCACAAGAGAGAGACTGCTGGACTGTAGTTTTTCTCATGATTTGGGCGGGATGGGAGAGCTGAAAAGAGATCTGGGCGTGTGTGAACTTCCCTCTCAGTATGCGCAAAGATGAGGCTGGAACAACAAACACACAGACACAATATGACGATAGTTTTTTGTGTGGAAGTTACCCAAAGTCGACCTAACGACGGGGTCAGGTTTTTCACAGCAGCACCGACTTGGAACTTTCCACACAAATGAATCCCCCAGCCATTGTCCTCCTCGGAAAACAAAGCCAAGCAGGGTGTTTCTGATAGCGCGACAGGCTTAGGTTGTAGCTTTGGTGGCAGGGTGGCCCGCTGGCCTCCGGTTATGTGCTGTGCAGGAAATGGAAACAGCAAGTGGCTAAAAAGTCCCATGACGAGCAGTATATCCTATATGTCTGCTGATGACAACAGGATGGAAAAGACCCTGATTTCTTTATCAGACCGAGCCCATAAAAACAACCAGAGGGTTTGAATTTATTGCCTTTTCCGTATTGTTCCTTGCCCCCTTGTTTTCCCCCGAAAGGTAACCAGCTGCCATTATGAGACCACTGTGGCTGTCTGCAATGCTGAAACAACATCACATCAGGGGCTATGTAACTTCCATGTATTTTAAAGGTCTAGGGAGACACAGCGTGCGCCAAGGTCCTTAAACCCAAGTGGCCTCAAAGTAGTCAAACATTTTGGAAAAAAATAGTAAAAGGAAAGGTCCTGCAAACTGGTTGTGCAAGAGCCCACACTATGAGGTCTGTGTGCGCTTTTTCAGCACGAGTTTGGAATAAATCCATACATTGAGAAATCGATGAAACACCCAAAAGCTCTTAAAAATTCAATCTGATAAAATGACCATAATGTTGGAGCAGGAAGCACCTTATTCCCACGCACAGACTCTCACCAACAGGTTTAACTCAGCATTCAACAGACAAAGAAACTCATCTAACTGGTGTTACCCTTTGGCTCAATCATGCCTCTCACTTCCAGCATTATTATTTTCATTGTGTGTCTTCTATTTGGCCGGAGTATCCAAGTCACCCCCCCAAGTATTGGTGGGAAGACCTATTTGAGCTGAGACCTTACAATAAGGCTCTTATATCTAAAATATATACTTTAATCATAAATTCGGACAATTACTCAACTAAAAAAATTGCCCGTAGCTGGGAACAAGAATTGGGAGCTAAGTTTGCTGGGAAAAAGTAATTGAGAGAATTCATACTTCATCTTCATGTGCTAGACTCTCCCTCATCACACTGGCTGGAAGATGTTATGTTTTTTTAAAGTAGGAGAAAATTAAATTTAGACTCAGAGGAGATGCCAACAGATTTTCGCAGGTGTGGCAACCGTTTATCAACTGCTTCAATTCAATGAAAACAATTGCATCAGAGTAATTAGGGTCTTTTTTTTTCTTTCTTTTTTTAAAATATTGAACCTTGGGGTGGGAATGGGTTATAAACTGCTCAATAGTTCCTTAAGGGGAGGTAGAAGAAAGGAGGGGGGGGAGGGATAAGACGGGAAAGGGAAGAAAGAAGGAAAAAAAGGGGAAATCACAGGGTATTATTATGTTGGTATTATCTGGGAAAGATAATCGGTGCTATCTGATGGTGATTGTTTTTGTGTTTGTATTTTTGCCTGATGTGATTTAAATAAAACAAATGAATCTCAAAAGAAAAAAGAAAAAAAGAAACTCATCTAATAACAACTTAGTTACGATGTAATTACAGTGTACTTCCAAGTCATTCTTCAGCTTCATTGTTAATATTTAGTTTTTGCTTTTTTGGTTCTTTTTAAATGTAGTTTAAGACATTTGTAGTAAAAACAAGTGCAAAGTGCAGGCGTTGTGAAAGGCTATGTGACAAAGTAGGTGAAAAAATGTTTTTGTTTATTTTGTTCCGCCCTCCCAGAATTTCAACAATGTATTCATGAAAATTTCACATGTATTCAAACTGTTATGTATTTAAATGTTTTAACCTGTTACAGTAAATCACAAAGCAAAATCATAATAAAACAAATCAACTATATTCCCAAAGTATCCCGTGGCAAAATGTCCTTGACAGTCTGAAAACCTATTCTCATTTTAATTAACTTTATATAGCGTAATTATCAATTTGACTTTAAAATCAATCTATTGACCTTGAAGGAGAGGTCAGAGGTCAAATGTGACATGTTGACAAGTTATCAGACTTTGGGTCAATTTTTCACCAATAGATCATTAAGTTGATGTGGAAACTTTGAAGCCAAATTTGAATGGATTGTTAATATGAAGTCTGTGTGTATCGTATTTATAGACAGAATGACGCCCATTCATGCAAACGCATGCAAACCAAAAACATAACCTCCTTGGCGAGGGTAATGAATAATCTTTTAAAGATGTTTTACTACACATCACATGAAATCCTTAATGAGCTTTGTTTTGCATCAAACATTTAAATCCATCAGTTCTAATCAGTATTCACAGACGAGCTGTGCACCTCCAGGAAAGTCACTAGCAGTAGTTCAAGAAGGGCTCCGCAAGTAGCCCTACATTTAATTTTAGTCAAAGAGGCTCTGTCATTTTTATCAAGTCAGAAAAGATTTTTCCTGATTTTATGCATGGGATTTCTGCAGGCTCACTCTGAGATGGGAAACTATATGTAATCACAGTCTTTTGTTTTTCTGAAACCCACTTGGCCTCCTGCTCCTTCTTCTTAACCCTCTGTAAAACCAGAGCTGCACCGCAGATGCTGTTTTGTTTGCTCCTAAGCACCCGACTAAACAGAGAACAAAACAACACTGTGTTTTCTCAGCTGACTAAATGCATTTTCAACCTCTGTTTGCTTTGCTTCTCCTAAGGACGGGAGGAATAATGAAAAAAAAAAAAAAGCAGAGCAAATTTCAACTCGCAATTATGCAAATGTGCATGAAGATTGACAGAACATGACAACTCTGGCATTTGGATTGACAGTTTATCTTCAGGCAGGTGCTGTCTGGTATTTGTCAATTCATTTCACTTTTATTTACATGGCCCCAGCTGACAACAGCAGTCATATTGAGGTGTTTTATATTGTAAGATAAAGACAAAATTAGGCTCTCTAATAGCTCCTCTCCTTTGTTTCTTTTAGTGGTGTTTTCCATCCATCGATGGCAGCTCTTTTGATTTCCAGTAGTCAGGGTTCAGCAAAATGGATAATTAAGAGACAAAAAATGATGCACCTTTGGAGACGGAAGGAAATCCTCTATATCGGCCTGCTGTGTGATCAGCGTGATGCGTATGCGAACACACATGCGCAGACGCACAATGCTTTACACCCTCTGCTTTTGACACCAACACCTTTAAAGCCCTCCCCACCCGGCCATTCACTCATTCACTCTTTCCCAAAACTGCCTCTCCTTTTCTGCCTTTTCTTCCTATGCACATAGTTCAAAAGCTGTATTTCTGGCTTACTAGACTGGAGCACAAAGGCTCTTCTTATACATCCCAGAGAAGCCCCACTAGAGAGGCCTCGATCCCATCCTGGATAGGAGAGTGCGCACAGAAAGAGTTAGCTCTCCTTTTCCCCTCATTAACATTCCCATACAAGATTAAACCACTTGGCTTTTGGATGGTGTGTGCTATATTTTTTCACCCATGCAACCCCCCTCCCCCCTCCCCACCCTCTCTGCATTCTTGTGATTCAACTTAAATGATTGGTAAGACAATCAGCTCATAAACTAGCCCTGCTTAATGTCTATTCATGCACGCTGCCGGGTCCAGGGGATGCCAGAGTGAATACATCTCTGTGCAGTTGGTGCCATGAGGAGAGTCCTTCAGTTGCCTTGTAGTGGCACCCCAACCAAAGGGGACACCAGACACAGTTAACCAGAAACTACAAGCGATTTATACATTTTTGCAGTTTCAAATCAAATGTCAAAGTAGAAACTTTTTTGGGCTTTTTTTTCTGAGATAACTGAGCAATTTATTCATAATTAATTTTAACTTATTAGTTGAAAATGAGTTTTCATTTAGTTTAGTGACAAAATCTGCCATTTCTGTGAGCCTCGCTGTGTACCATCTAGACTCTCATGAAGCTGAATAAAGATGCAGATGATGTTCAGCTTGCACAGTTTAGTCACAAATTCAATCAGTTATGCTACCGAGCCTACTGGTGTGTTACAGATATATCGCATCAATGTATAGAATCTGGAAAAAAACCGAGGACTTTCCTCCTCGCCGCTTGGCTCTATCCTCTTTTCCTCTCTCCCTTCCCTTCTCATCTGAATACACTCATATCTAAAAGTGCTGGCTCGGACCAAAAATACTCATTGACTAAACAAAGTGCAGAGTGACTTCAGGGTCTGGGATCTTCAAATAAACCCTGCCTGGGTGTCATGGTGACCAGGAAGTGGAATTAACTGTTATATTAGCTGACCTTCATCTTGTTGTTTGTCCCAACCTGCCTGGCTGGGCCCCGGGCTGGCGCGTAACCACGGTCTCCGGGCCCAACAATGCGGGCATTTCCCTCGGCGAGAAAAAACACAGGCCTCGGGGGTTTACTGAGCAAACAAGATGAGCCCTGCCAAACACTCCTCGCTCCCACATTTCACAATCGCTTTCTATATCGCCATTTCTCCTTCTTTTGCTCTGGCCCATCCGTGGAGCTCTGAGAAGCTACCAGACAGTTCTGGGTCGAGTGTGAATCTGAAACGTACGCAGACCTATGGTGAGATTTAGTTTTAGGAAAAGCACGCGAGGCGGCCAGTAACTGTCTGCAAATGCCTCGCTTCAGTTTCCAGAGCGACTGCGAGGTTAATGGGAAACATTTTCTCAAATCTTTCTTCAAATCATTTCTATTGTGCAGTCTAATGACTTGTGTTTGAATCAGTGATCAGAACAGGAAGTAGAAATTAATTTTGTTTTTAGGACCTACTAGAGTTAGAGCTGCACGATGAGTGCTCCTCAGGTCATCTTCTTTCTGAAACAGGCTGCTAGCGCCTTTCCCTTTAAGGCCACCCTCACCTTCTTCTGATTGGCTGTTCCTTTGCCTCATGACCATTTTAAGAATATCCTCTGACATCTCTGACATCACACAGAGCAAAGAGTAGAAAAAATCAGAGCGTTTACAGCAATTTGGGGGCTTGCACACTTCATTATTATTATTATTCACTTTGCCCATGTTTAATATGAACATCCACAACTGTAACAGTAAATGACAGAATATAAGAAAAAGCATAAAAAACAGCATCTTCTAAGAATAATTATTCATATTAAACAACATTGGTATTGGTCAAATGCAACGTTTGCCAGTTTCATACATGTGTGGTCCCGTGCTTCTGTTTCAACCATAAAAAATATTGTCAACCTGGTGCACAAGCAAGCAAAAGGTAATTTAGCTCACACTTTCATTACAGAGACTGCAACACTACATGGATAAAGTCACTAAACTAAATCAAAACAGTTGAGTGAATAAAAAAGTCAAGAACAGCAATCACAGAAAAACAAACAACAATGCGCCAAAAGAGTAGTAAACAAAAAGAAAAATGAGATAAGATAGTAATTAAAACCACACCAGTAAAATGATAACAATCATAAGCTGAAACTCAAAGAATAAGTATGAATGAAATAAAATAACAATTAAAATCAAAGATAACCAAAGAAAATAAATAAATAAAATAAAATCCTCCAAATTAAAATAGATTTTAAAAAAGGAGAAACCAAATAAAAGGACTAGATTAGTGAAAGACAACTTAAAAGGAACATCTTTGGTTTGGTTTCAACACTAATCCTGTTGGAGCTCATCAAATATGACGCGGTAAGCTGCGACAGCCACGTGGAGGATGGTGAAAACAGCTTCAGCAGCACTGGTTGAGACCGTCAGGAATAAACACGCAGCCTGTTTCAGATAACCTGAGGGGCTGAGCTGCTTCATCAACACGTCCTCATCCCATACATACCGACACTATGTGACAAATTGTCGGTATGTTACACATTCGGAGGGAAAAGAGCAGTTTGGAATGAATCTATAAATGTAAATGTGTTTCACGTTCTGATCATGAATCACTTTGGAAAACACTATGAGATAGGATTATGGTTATGGTTAGGGCTGGAATGGACGGGTGGAGCGTCTGCTCTAAGCGCCGTGTTACCGCCGTGAGCGGCATTGATTCAACTGAGAATGAGAGCGTCTCATAAGGATGTAGAGGGGTACCTTCACATCCTTAATGAGACGCTTAATGAGAATGCTCTGACTTCATAGTTTACATTCGAGTCGTGGAGTTATCGAAGTCCCAGACCTGTGAGGATCTTACAAAGCTAAAGCTGGAAGCCAGTGAGGCGCTGTGGTGTGCGACACAAAAATCAAACTCTGGTCAAGAGCAATGACAGGTGAGATGATCTATCCATACAGATTACAGGATTCAAGGAGACATAAGGTTGGATCGTATCAGTTAAATTAATGCGTGCTGTGTGATCCAATGTCTATATATGCATCCTGCTATGTGAGATCAATAAGGAGTCCATGGGCTCCTGTTGTTAAGGTGAAAATCTACTCATTCCTGGAGTTGTTGCCTGCTATATTTATTATTTTGTATCTCAGCCACTGAGGTTATGATTTTGATCAATGAATTTCAATGAATTCTGATAAAACTTTGTAGGGGTGCAGTTTGGGTTCATATACTGCACTATGCTATTGTATAATAAGATCAAGTTATTCATTACCAATTACCTACTGCTACACAATGTTTGTGTAATCAAAGTAAACCCCTGTCATGCGCGACCCTTATCTGATTTTTACTGCACTACAACTTCCTTTAAGTATGTTAAAAAAGGAAAAAGTACACCAAATGAATATACACAAAACACAGTACTGTTCCCTTAAAAGTAAATCCCGTCTTGGCGATAATTTGCGCTCTCGGGAGGACTCCTTGTTTTCATTTTCCTCATATTAATTACGTCACTGATCTTGTTTCAGTGCATTTACAGGAATTTTTCACGTCTGTAAGTACAAGCACACAAGAGGCCCCAGAACGGAGAGACGAGCCAAGCTGTCAATCTGTAACCGCTGCATTGTAGGTAATGCTTATCTTTGTGTAGAGAGATCAGTTAGAAAGTCTAAATACTGTGACATGAACATACTTAAATGCCCAGTTCAGACATGTGCCAAACCAATTAGTGAACTTTAGAATCAGTCATTTCATCACACTCACACACAAGCATATTCCCCAAACTTGTGTGTGAAAATTGGATTTTGCCTTTACAATAAATCCTATTCAATGAAACTGTCTTCATGCACTGTGACTAAAAAGCATTGATTTTTTTCTTTTTCTCCAACAAGCCGTATATTTAAGAGGTTTGCATCTGCTTAAGCCATTAGTCAGAATGTTGTTCCATCCTGCTGAAGCGGACATAAAAGCAGAGCAAAAGGAAAGTGGTCCTGCTCTGCTAGTAAATCAGGCTCCTCGCTAGCTCGGATTAACACAGGGAGGCATCAAACAGTCAGGAAGCAGCAGGACCGCTGCACAGAGAAGCAGTGGAGAGCACGTGAGAGCATTACTGGTGACTTTCCTGTATTTCCTGTGAGGACTAAAACAAGCACTGAATTTGTCTCAGAGGAAGACAAATATATGTCAACAGGAATTTAAAAACATACAAGTTGGTAATAAAATATATTATTTCTGAGAATTAGGGCCTAACACTCCATTCTCCTTCAAAGGTATCAAATAGTGGGTGCAGAGTGTCAGAAATACAACAAATATCAACCCTCGGGATTAAAGAGAGAGAGAAAAAAAAGAAACAGCCCCTCCTCTCTACATATGAGGCCTGATGGTGCTGTTGCGAATGCGGCGTGTGTTTGTGTGTTAATGTCTACCTGTGCGTGTTTCACAGTGGGTGGTTGGATTCAATTTTTGCTGCTGCATCAAAGTGGTGTGGCCATCAAAAGCCCAGCATCAACCCAGGGATCAAACACGCCTCAGTCACCCTAATCATCAGGAGGGTCACAGGAGGGAGACCCGGAGGCCAGGAGCCAGGAGGAAATCCATTTACAGATACCTGCACACACAGACATTCACCTTCAGAATGGCAACCTTGGATTTATGGCAGTGAGATTATTATTAGAACATTTTATAGGTGTCCAAATGGCTTTGATTACCTGTCGCCGTGTCCTACTAATTGGTTTAAAAGCTCAAACACAATAAAAATGCCCAAAAAAATCAATTTTCAGAAAGCTGATCAAACACACATCAGAGAGATGACATAGCTCGTGAGGAAGATTTATGCCATTAACGTTCTTCGTTCATCACTGTTTCACATGTCACGCTCTTCTGATTCAGCGTGTCACTGCTTAGAGACACCATGTGTCATGTAAGCAGTTAACCAAAATTAAAATGTCAACAAAATTAAACATTTTGGGCTGGTTTTTAAATTATTATTGGCCGTTGCAGTTATGTATGAATTTTTGAGACAAGGTGAGTCAATATGTAAAATTGGCAATATTGCTGCGTAATTTATTCTCTGGTGTTACAGGTTGTACAGTGAAAAAAACACCAAAACCTTTTTACTGTTGCAGTAGTGTTTAAATGGAAAGCGTAGCAACATTTCAGCTTGTGTTAGCTTGTAGTAAAAATCCCTTTGAGTGGTCAGAGTAGAAAAGCTCAGTCCATTTACGACACCCAGTTGTGAACGTGTGAACTGTTAGGATCATAAACGGGAAGCGAACGATGGCTTTAGCAACATCTGAAGCCTTGATATTAGCATTTTGCTGGAAAAGAAGTCTCCATATTTGACCCCATGAGGACTCCGCTTCATTTGGACCATGTGCCATTAGATACGCCATGAATCATGACTGAGGGTAGACCACGAATGATGCACCTGATGCTGCCCTCAAATCCCGGGATAAAAAGGATGCATTTGTGTGCCACATTAATAGACATTAATAAATACGGAGAGCCTTCATTGCCTCGCTGTGGCCTAATCAGCCTCGAAATGCAGCCTTTGAAGCATGCAGTCCCTGTATTTCGACACAAAGTTATCAGATAATGCTAGCAAGCTAAGTGCTAATTAGCAATAAACAACATATTAATCTCGCTCATCAAAGTGGAACAGAAACTTGTTGGGTGAGCTGTACTACACAGAAGGCCATATTGTTTGTCAACCAAGTCCACTGAAATGCTCGACAAAGCACCAACAACACAAAAAGGAAAGAAAAAGAAAATCTTGTGAGGTTCAATTCGGTGACTCAGATTTGGGGAGGTGTCCGTGTTGCCACATCTGCAAATCAACTTTCTATAGTGAGCAAAATTAATTTTTCAGCAGGTTGTAAATACGCTTTTATTGCGTAAAGTTGGGCATTTTAAAATGGGACTCTGTGGGGACTCACTCATCTTTGAAATAGCCTCAAGTGACCAGTCCAGAAAGTGAAGTTTTTCTGGCACCAGAGATTGCCAGGACTCCTGAGCTCCAGCACAGTTAACACAGAGGCTGGAAAACCCACTTCTCTAGTCACAATGTTAAATATGCAATAAGTGGTTCGGCTACACAAGTAGAAACGACTCATTTGTATGATCTCTGCTTGTTAACACCATCTATCCCTTAGAAATACACTTGTTCTCTGTGACCAGGTCGGAGTCACACGTTCTGCTCGTCCAATCATGATTAAGATTCCTGAACAGTGGGTGCTGTCTGCTACCATCTGGGCAACAGTTAAATTCTCCATGACCAAACAGAGTCTGGATTACACCTGTGTGAGAAATTATAAAACATAAAACTAGCTCTTTCTTTTTAAACACAAAAGACAACAAGAATTTAAAAAGACATCAGCCCAGGGCTATCACGACTAATTTGAAGTTTGTAGGTGCACAAACAAGATAACCAGCCCTGCGAGAAAGAAAAAAAAATCAACGTGTTCCAGGTTTGTTTTTCTCGAGGAAACAAGAGCTCCACGGTTAGACCGTAATTAACAGCTAAGCCCTTTTCATGTGGTGGGGAAAAACGTTGATAAACCAAGTACTTCTAATCACACGAACCCATTACCAGAGTGTGACAGTGCATCTCAATGCATTTTCATCTTGTAAGAAGTGGTGTGAATCTTATTGGGTCTTAACGAGCAGCGTCTAGACACATGTCCCAGAGATTACCTGCACTTAATGAATTAATTGTTAGTAATTGAAGAATGGGTTTTGAGCAAACACTGAAGGTGCAGCGTGTAATGAAGATGTAATTTCACGTCACCAACTTTGGTCTGTGCAAACACCACTCATGGATTGATCCAAATATTGATAGCATCAATACCAGAGTTATTATTGGCATTGTATTGAAACTGTTGCAGAATACAAGCAACATCCGTGAGAAGTGGAGCGGAATCAATGCTATCTCTGGTTACAACAACAACAAAAAAGACAGCCACTTATGAAGTATGTGGAAAGATGAACTCAACCAGTTCTTCAATAGATTTGACTTTGCGGTCACACCTACGCCCACTGCTGCTCCTCCATCTTCTTCCCCCAATTCTCCTCAACATGTGGACAACTTCACTGCAATCCGTCGTCTCCTCCTCAATGTGGCAGCTACTTTCCCTCTCACATGTCCTCCATCCTTGTTTGTCACAGAGGGGTGAGATTGGAGCTAGGAAGACTATGGTCTGGGAAAGCTCCTGGTCCAGACGGTGTGTGTCCATGGCTGATTACAGACTGTGCTGCCCAACGGTGTCAACCTTTCCACAGGATTTCAACCTGAGTTTACAGTTGCACTGTGAAAACCCACAGCACCCACAGCAGTCAGGCTTTTTAATTCTCTTACAAATAGCAGATGAGCCATGTCAGACATATGAATTTCCCTCTAGGATCAATAAAGTTCTTATTCTATACTATACTATAATACTAGTACTGCTCTTAATATTTTCTTGGTATCGCATCAACACCAGAATTTGCAGTATTGCACAGCACTAGTGGTTGATGTGCTCTCATGACTGGTTGCCACTTTCCTAATGAGAAACGTGTGACATCAACAGCCTTTCAAGACTGATCCACAATTTCTGGCAGTGAGAGGAACCCACTCCCACACGTTTTTGCAGCTGTGGTATCGCCAAAACCGAATGGCAACTGCTAGCTTAATTAATGTTTATGTTTACTGAACTTTTACTTAGAGCTGCCTCCAAACTAATTGACACCATGTCAAATCCGTCGCCAGTGTGGCTGCATTTTTACTCAAAGGACCAGCCAAAAAAAAACAAAAACAGTTGAATCCAAACAGCTTAACTTCCAACATGGCATATCCTGTATCCTGCGTCAATGTCTAAAGCCCCAGGCTTTGAATGTGAACATATCGACATTGGTGTATATTAACATGTTTGACCGAGTTATCATTTTTATAATGCGCCACATCCAGGCACAGCTTTACCAGCTACGCCTTCTGTCAGGTTCCTGCACAGGCCTTTGCTTTGGTTGACTACAGCCCTACTTTAAACACACTAATAGTCATCAAAGCCCTGGAAGATGTATAGAAATTTAATCTTGGTCAGATCTGAGTCACATTTTGTTTTCCTATTTTGTTTTCCTAATCTGATCTTCTGATTCATCCGTACCTCTGTTTTTGTTTTTAGGCACTCATCAGAGAGGTCTCGCTGACCTCTTCCGTAGCTTATGCTTGTTTTTCCTCATGCAGGAGCCTCCACTACTGTCAGCAGCAAATCTTTTTTGCAGAGGATGACTTGGACAAACCCTCTCTGACACTAATATGGCCCCCAAACAGTCAATCTCTGGGGTTTACAAGAGGATGCATGTGATCTTCTCAGCTTTGATCCAGACAGAACTCGAGGATGTTATACACAAGAAAAGGAAGTGGGTGGCGTCGCATTATCTGCGTGCTCTAGCCTGCGCCAGTCTTCCGGTTTGGACTGGAACTGGTGACAGACGCATTCCCCTTCAGTTTCACATGGAGTTTTCTCACAACATCAACACTTCAGATTGCAGCTCGTGCGTCTGGATGGCACCGTAAACTTTCATTGGGGCGGCCAGTCACGAGATCTTGTTTAGCGTTGCTCTTTTATTGTGTCTGTAGCAATAAGGGCAGCGTCGGTTCTTGTGAAGTGAGTGAGCATTGTTCATCTTGTTGGAGATTTACAAGGCACCCATTAACACTTAATTCTTGTAATTCTGGGTCTATTAAAGAAAAATGGCTAATAAATAGAATAAACGTGGCTAACTGAGACACAATGAACGTATGAGTTCATGCAGAAAACAGTAGGCTACGTAAGAAATTTATAGCCTTCAGTTAGTTTTCTTGATCCTGTAGGCTGTTGCTACCTTGACTTGTTTGTCCTTAACAACAACAGGAACAATCCTACCCATCCAGGGTGTGTGTGTGCGTGTGTGTGTGTGTGTGTGTGTGAGACACAGCTTGAACACATTGAAAGATGGAACTCATTATCCACTTTAAATAAGATGTCAGATTGGAGAGGTCAAGATTGCATCAATAACACGCAAAACTACAGCCACTAAAGTCCCGTACGTGACTTTTAGTGTGGCAGGCGGATCATATGGAAGAGATAGATGTGAGCCCCGAATCTTTTTTATTAGACTACTTCACCTTGCGTGCAGCATCACTGAGAGAGAGAGTGGAAACAGCCTCTGTGCAGACTCAACAAGCTAAAAATGTGTGCGCGTGTGTGTGTGTGTGTGCGTGTGTGTGTCACAGAGAGCATTCCTGTCTGTCCAACATTTCTACATCCAGCGTGCGTGTGAAGCTTGACGAGGTTCCCCTCTCTTCTCTCCGGGGGAGCTGTTGTGAAAAACTCAATGGACGTCTCTCTTCCCAGCATCTGGCTCTTAGAAGTGTCTGCTAACACATGGGCCCATTAGTTCCACCTCCGGGTGGACTCCTGCCCGATTCACACTGATGTGATCTCACGGGGGCCTGGGCCAGCCCTCCCTGGAGACCCATAACCACCCAAAGGCACAAGAACAAATAGCATAGCACTTATGCACACTCCTTTATGGCAGGTGATTCCTTGCCCTGTTTCCAGAGCATGCGGGAACTTCAAAGTATCACATTCACGCCATTGTTCTCACCCTTGGCTTCATCATCTCCAACCTGCCACATAGTTGGATTTTTGGCTGGGACCAGAGTCAGGCATATGCAGGGGAGGTCACAGGGGAGGGCTTATGGGTGTGCTTTGAAGCTACAGAAAAGGGGGCTTGGGCCCATGTACCATACACTGTAGAAAATAAATGAAATTACAGCCTAACAACCTTTAACTTTGAAATTATGTCCACTGATACTCCGTTTTGTTTTGTTTTTCTACTGAATATCATTACGTTTTGTCTGCTTTATCCCATAGTTTGTAGTTTGTGCTTCTCTTCCTTCCTTCTCCAGGTAATCACGGTAGACAGCTGCCCCTCCCTGAGCCCCGTTCTGCCAGAGGCGTTCTTTCTTCCTTCCAGTCGCCAAGTGGTTGCTCACAGGCATCATCTTATTGTGAGCGTTTGTTGTGTAATATTTCCATATTAAGTGCCTCGAGGTGACTGCTGTCTGGATTTAGTGCTTTAATGGTGTATGAGACGTGAAACTAAAGAACACTGCTAGGAACATGAAGCAGCAGTTTGTCTTTGAAGTATAACCTGCCCAATGAGCTCCACAGGACGACTAATGATGAGCAGAATGGGTGGGACTGACACCATTTTTGAGCTGTTGTAAAGTGATATAATCATGTTTGTTATTAGCTGTTTACTGCATTTTTATATTTCTTGGTGTTTTCTTAAGTTGCTGTGCATTCAGACCAGGGCGACCATAGCAGTTTCATTTACCCCAGTATGAATGGCCAGAAATGAAAGTGTGTCAGACTTTTAGTAGTGTGGTAACATCTCTTTGTCTTAGTTATATAGTATGTATTCTTCCCAGAGATGTCCATTGTGAGCCAGAAAAAAAAATAAAATCATGTTTAATTCTTGATGCATTATTTCTATCGTGCTCACCTTGCATTTTCACCACCTTCGTGGTTGCTTTCCTCAGCCTAAAGTTCTGCACCTGTGTCTGTTTCGTCTCTATCTCTGCCTTTGTCTGATAGCTGATTACGTTCCATGTTAAAGTTTCCATGAGTGCACTCGTGGTTTTCATCGTAGCCTGCACCTTGTGGTTTTGTCTCCCTGATCGAACTGATATCCTGTGCACTGAACCCTGCTATCCTCTCCTAACAAAAGAGTGTGTGAATTTCTACCTGGTCTCCCGAGAACTGAGCCCTTTTGTGGAGACTGAGTTGTTACAAATCGATAGAGCAAATCGATACACTGCTTCCTGCACTTTAAAATTGTGCTTTTGCTTTTGCAAGAAAAATGGATCACTCTCTAACTATTTCTTACATTTCTTACTATAGTGTTGTGCATTACATCATGCATTACTTAGACATGGAAAAATTCAAAAGTTGACAGCTTTTGAAATGCTTTATTGGACAATCACTTTTCAAAAGAGAGCGTTAGTGACCTGTCTGTCTGCAAAACCTAAAATGTTTCATTTCTTAAGTACGTATTTGTCTGTCATGTTTGATTGGAACTGATTAAGATTTAAATTGATTTTGCTTTAAGTTGAGCTCAGAGCAAAAGCCGTGTCACACTCACTCATGTTGACTGCCGATTGAAAGGTGCTGAAAAATAGGCCAGTAGGAGGCAGACAAGAGGAAATAAATGGCACAGGGTGAGATGCGTGAGGAGTGGAGGTTATCCACCAGCTGGGGAAACACAGCGGCTGGCAGGTTGAAGATTTTTGTGGTGAAAATCAGCTTTAGGGCCAATGAAAATGTTTGTGCAGAAAGGTTTCAAACATCCCCACAGGAAATAAGAAGACTGCTCTTCACTGACAGGAAACATACATCCTCTCACTCACATATTACACAGAGCCTGGCAAAGGAAAAATTCTTCCTGACACTATGGGTGGGAGTCCAGCACAGGAATGAAATGTCACAATGACAGAGTTTGCTGGTGACAGATTTACACATCAGAATGCACACTAAATACATCACTTCACTCTCTTCTTCTTGTCGTATGAGCTCTAAGTCCTGCCATGAATCATAGATGAAAAATGAAGCCACCAATGGAGGTGTAATAAACTGCAGTTCCTCATATGACCACTTGAGGCTAAGCTCCAAAGGCAAAGTCAATCCATAGACTTTTATCCTAAAATGCACAACTTAAGTGAAATAAACATGTTTACAGGCTGGTGGGAAACTCAGTTAATGTAACCTGTGGGGAAAAAAAAAACCTGTCTAAGAATTTATTTATTTATTTTTCACCTTATCTCATGTTAATCACTCAACTGGATCTTTTCACTATGTTTATTGCGTCTGTGCCTTTTGGAGGCCATTTTTGCTTCAGTTTTTGTTGAGGAACTACTAGTTTACAATTCCTGGATAGCCCTGATTAGCAAGTGTTAGGGTCTGTGCATTGCCTCCAATGGTTTCAGCTCACAAACCAAGCTGAGCTGATAATTTAGCAGTCCACCTTGTTAAATTCAGTCTGTTATCAGGCAGTTGCAGCACGTCATACCCAGCTGGTCATTTGAATCAGGTGTGTTCAGGAAATGAGAACAAGAACATTTTATGGGAGGAAAGAATTTGATTGAACAGTTAGTTAGTTAGTTAACATAACTCATGCATGAGCATGGACACAGACACACAAAAACACACAGTAATTGGTGATTTGTTAGTTGAGGGGTGGCTCACCTCCTAGGCCACAACCCCCCACGTAATTCATAAAATCCATATAAATTAATTACAGATTGGATGTTGGTGGTTCGATCCCTGGCTGCTCCAGTCTGTATCCCAAAGTATCCTTGGGCATGATACTGAACCCAAGATGCTCCCAATGTGTTCATCAGAGTGTGTATGTGTGAATGTCAGATAGAGAGCACTTAGAGGTGCTGTACAGTATGAATGTTGTATAGAAGTATAGAAAAGCACTATAAAACTGGCAGTCCATTCACCATAAATTTATCTGTTGCATTAAACACTTACATGAAAATCAACTTGATGTTTGTTAAAATAAAAGATAAAAACAAATCCTGTTTACTAAATAAGTTAAATTACAATCTGTCTATAAACGAATAAAAATACTTCTTCAGATGTTCTTGAACGTGCACATATTTTTTTTAAATATGTGTATTTAACTTTAAACATGCATGAAAATGACATTATTCTTAGCAGCAGCTAGCACTCTTTAACATGCAGATTTGGCAGCTCAAAGGATTGCTCCACCCCCAAGTCAAAGGTCAAAGCCTCTGCTACTCATCATTTTACTGAACACTGTGTTGTTCAGATATAAGACAGTGTTTTGTGTCACAAAATAAGTAAATAAATGAAAAATGGACAGTGCAATCACTGAAAATGTGGTTTGTTGTCTGAGGGCAACATCGTGCCATAGAGGGATAGGTCCTTAGAATATAAATGACTTTTATCTTACTCACAAAGGGTGACCCCTTTGTGTACTGACGTACAGCAGGTAACTGCACACATCATTTTTTTGGCAGTTTTTTAAAAACACAAATACCTGATGTAA